>NW_025573608.1:0-144536 GCF_020424385.1 Procambarus clarkii
ATGAATTTAAATATTTATTTTTTTAAGATAGGATATATAAGCAAAAGACGTTGCGAGATATAGTAAGAAAAGTTTTTCTGACTGAGGTAAGGTACTGTCTGATTGACTTGTATGTTAGGAAAAAGAATACATATTAGAAACTTAGATGATCTTTTGAAATGTTTCTTAGCAAATAGTTGCAAATTTTTGTGTAAAAAGCATTTGGTTACCGTACCCTAAACAAACACACGTGAGCAAAATTAGTCCACGGGATTCAGAGAGAGTGAGCAGCGAAATAGTAACAAAAAATGTGACAATGAGGGGAAACTATGTCATTCAAACGTTAACCATATAAATTACAGTAACACTAACCGAGCGTCCACATACATATTCCAATCAATTTACATAAATAGACATTCACTAATATATTCCTTTAAAATGGACACATGCAGATAGTTACAGTACACATGTCAGATCAATTACTGGTACACATAAACACTCATAGCTGGACGTGTCTGTCGATCTTGACAATAGTAGACATGTAATAAAAAATGTGACAATAATGGGAAATTATGTCATTCAAACGTATAAATTTTAACCATATAAATTACAGTAATACTAATCGCGCGCACACGTACATATGTCAATCAATTTACATAAATAAACATTCACTAATGTGTACCTTTAAAATGGACACATACAGATAATTACCGTACACATGTCAGTTCAATTACAGGTACACATAAACACACATAGCTTCACGTGTCTGTCGGTCTTGACAATAGTACACATGGATACGCACACAAAACAGTCCATTATCAATTAACGTGTGTGTGTGTGTGTGTGTGTATTTATTTTCTCTTTGTATTTACTATATGTATCAGCAGAATCGAGTTATTAGCTCTTGGAACCCGCCTATCAAATATATGTATTTTTTTCTTTTTTATATCTACTACATCTATTTCTCTCTAACACACACACACACACACACACACACACACAAACTGGAGGCCTACCGTCTAAACGGAGAGAGTTCGTTGGCTATAATGCTAATGGTCCCCGATCGAATCTCAGTTGATGCAATAGCAAACTCAACTCAAAAACTGCAAACTGAATACTCACACCCTAAAAGTGACTCGAACCCATACTGCCAGGAGCAACGCAACTGGTATGTACAGGACGCCTTAATCCGCTTGTGTCCATTTTAAAAGAATATATTAGTGAATGTTTATTTATGTAAATTGATTGCAATATGTTTCATTCCAATCATACATATTCCAATCAATTTACATAAATTTAATTTAAAAGTATGATTCCAATCATACATATTCCAATCTTGACATATGTCAAGCGGATTAATGCATCGTGTACATGCCAGTTGCGTTGCTCCTGGCAGTATGGGTTCGAGTCACTTCTGGGGTGTGAGTTTTCAGTTGCATATTAAATAAGTTTTCAGTTGCATATTAAATAATAAATATTTATTTATTAAATTTAATTTAATTTATTTATTTATTAAAATAATTATTTAATAATTGAATAAAATATTAATTAAAAAAAATGATTTATTTATTTTTTAAAATTAAATACTAAATAATAAATTAAATATTGATATATACTTGTGGGTCCAGGAGGCCATCTGTGTCCCCTCAGATGGTCTCCCTTATCACAGTTTGTGTCTATGGATGTGTGTCTGTGTGTGAGTGTGTATATCCCTGTGAGTGTCCGGGTGAATGTGAGTGCCCCTGTGAGTGTCCGGGTGAGTGTGTGTCCGGTTATACCTGTGGGTCCACGAGGCCATCTGTGTCCCCTCAGATGGTCTCCCTTATCACAGTCTATGGGTGTGTGTGAGTGTCCCTGTGAGTGTTCGGGTGAGGGTGTGTGAGTGTGTGAGTGTCCGGGTTTATGTGAGGTTTGGTTCCTGGAACAATCCTTCCTCCCCCCCTCCCCAAATCTCCTCCCTTATTCCCACCGTGGGTTCGAATCCCAGGTGATTAGACCTGCCCTAAGTCCATGGATCCAAGGTATCCATCCGTGGGCCCAACGGATTTCACCCCTTCCCCACTTTCCAAGGGCCAGGTCAATTCTAGCTATCCAGGGAACCTGTCGAAACAGAGGCAGCTACAGGAGGGGACACACAAATATTTGTGTCCTGCAGTTACACAACCGTTCCGACAGGCTCGATCGCAATCTATCCAGATGAGAACTCGTTCTCTTCCGACTAGACCACGCTGGAGTCGCTGTATGTCTCAAATTTGGTGCCTGTATTTATAGTTAGTATTTTTGGTGTATTAATTGATTTGTTTTAATTTTTTAATTACTTAGTTAGAGAGATTTAGGGAGTTGGGGGGGGGGGGGGGGGAGCGGGTTGCGTGTGTAGTGGATTGTCGAGATCGTGGTTGGTTAGTATTTATGTAGTTGTGTTCACCTAGTTGTGCTTGCGAGGGTTGAGCTCTCCTCTTTCGGCCCGCCTCTCAACTGTCAATCAATCAATTATTACTAACTAATAAAAATTATTCCACACACACACATCCAGGAAGCCGCCCGTAACAGCTGTCTAACGCCCAGGTACATATTTACTGCTAGGTAACAGGGGCATCAGAATGATAGAAACTCTGCTGATTTCCGTTTGTTCCATCACCGGGAAATGGCATGAGCTAGGATTACGAGTCGAGAGCGACGTCCACTCAGCTATAAAGCCCCCTAGTTTGTGTATTGGTGCAAAAGAGTATTTGGGAGAGGTTAATGGAAAGGAATGATGTTTGGTGGCCTTGAAGGCTTTGGAGTTGGCAGTTATGAATTTAAATATTTATTTTTTTAAGATAGGATATATAAGCAAAAGACGTTGCGAGATATAGTAAGAAAAGTTTTTCTGACTGAGGTAAGGTACTGTCTGATTGACTTGTATGTTAGGAAAAAGAATACATATTAGAAACTTAGATGATCTTTTGAAATGTTTCTTAGCAAATAGTTGCAAATTTTTGTGTAAAAAGCATTTGGTTACCGTACCCTAAACAAACACACGTGAGCAAAATTAGTCCACGGGATTCAGAGAGAGTGAGCAGCGAAATAGTAACAAAAAATGTGACAATGAGGGGAAACTATGTCATTCAAACGTTAACCATATAAATTACAGTAACACTAACCGAGCGTCCACATACATATTCCAATCAATTTACATAAATAGACATTCACTAATATATTCCTTTAAAATGGACACATGCAGATAGTTACAGTACACATGTCAGATCAATTACTGGTACACATAAACACTCATAGCTGGACGTGTCTGTCGATCTTGACAATAGTAGACATGTAATAAAAAATGTGACAATAATGGGAAATTATGTCATTCAAACGTATAAATTTTAACCATATAAATTACAGTAATACTAATCGCGCGCACACGTACATATGTCAATCAATTTACAT
Organism: Procambarus clarkii; assembly: GCF_020424385.1. NCBI lineage: Eukaryota > Metazoa > Arthropoda > Malacostraca > Decapoda > Cambaridae > Procambarus > Procambarus clarkii. The sequence goes on from NW_025573608.1 coordinate 3,409, forward strand.
AAATAAACATTCACTAATGTGTACCTTTAAAATGGACACATACAGATAATTACCGTACACATGTCAGTTCAATTACAGGTACACATAAACACACATAGCTTCACGTGTCTGTCGGTCTTGACAATAGTACACATGGATACGCACACAAAACAGTCCATTATCAATTAACGTGTGTGTGTGTGTGTATTTATTTTCTCTTTGTATTTACTATATGTATCAGCAGAATCGAGTTATTAGCTCTTGGAACCCGCCTATCAAATATATGTATTTTTTTCTTTTTTATATCTACTACATCTATTTCTCTCTAACACAAACACACACACACACACACACACACACACACAAACTGGAGGCCTACCGTCTAAACGGAGAGAGTTCGTTGGCTATAATGCTAATGGTCCCCGATCGAATCTCAGTTGATGCAATAGCAAACTCAACTCAAAAACTGCAAACTGAATACTCACACCCTAAAAGTGACTCGAACCCATACTGCCAGGAGCAACGCAACTGGTATGTACAGGACGCCTTAATCCGCTTGTGTCCATTTTAAAAGAATATATTAGTGAATGTTTATTTATGTAAATTGATTGCAATATGTTTCATTCCAATCATACATATTCCAATCAATTTACATAAATTTAATTTAAAAGTATGATTCCAATCATACATATTCCAATCTTGACATATGTCAAGCGGATTAATGCATCGTGTACATGCCAGTTGCGTTGCTCCTGGCAGTATGGGTTCGAGTCACTTCTGGGGTGTGAGTTTTCAGTTGCATATTAAATAAGTTTTCAGTTGCATATTAAATAATAAATATTTATTTATTAAATTTAATTTAATTTATTTATTTATTAAAATAATTATTTAATAATTGAATAAAATATTAATTAAAAAAAATGATTTATTTATTTTTTAAAATTAAATACTAAATAATAAATTAAATATTGATATATACTTGTGGGTCCAGGAGGCCATCTGTGTCCCCTCAGATGGTCTCCCTTATCACAGTTTGTGTCTATGGATGTGTGTCTGTGTGTGAGTGTGTATATCCCTGTGAGTGTCCGGGTGAATGTGAGTGCCCCTGTGAGTGTCCGGGTGAGTGTGTGTCCGGTTATACCTGTGGGTCCACGAGGCCATCTGTGTCCCCTCAGATGGTCTCCCTTATCACAGTCTATGGGTGTGTGTGAGTGTCCCTGTGAGTGTTCGGGTGAGGGTGTGTGAGTGTGTGAGTGTCCGGGTTTATGTGAGGTTTGGTTCCTGGAACAATCCTTCCTCCCCCCCTCCCCAAATCTCCTCCCTTATTCCCACCGTGGGTTCGAATCCCAGGTGATTAGACCTGCCCTAAGTCCATGGATCCAAGGTATCCATCCGTGGGCCCAACGGATTTCACCCCTTCCCCACTTTCCAAGGGCCAGGTCAATTCTAGCTATCCAGGGAACCTGTCGAAACAGAGGCAGCTACAGGAGGGGACACACAAATATTTGTGTCCTGCAGTTACACAACCGTTCCGACAGGCTCGATCGCAATCTATCCAGATGAGAACTCGTTCTCTTCCGACTAGACCACGCTGGAGTCGCTGTATGTCTCAAATTTGGTGCCTGTATTTATAGTTAGTATTTTTGGTGTATTAATTGATTTGTTTTAATTTTTTAATTACTTAGTTAGAGAGATTTAGGGAGGAGGGGGGGGGGGGGGGGGGGGAGCGGGTTGCGTGTGTAGTGGATTGTCGAGATCGTGGTTGGTTAGTATTTATGTAGTTGTGTTCACCTAGTTGTGCTTGCGAGGGTTGAGCTCTCCTCTTTCGGCCCGCCTCTCAACTGTCAATCAATCAATTATTACTAACTAATAAAAATTATTCCACACACACACATCCAGGAAGCCGCCCGTAACAGCTGTCTAACGCCCAGGTACATATTTACTGCTAGGTAACAGGGGCATCAGAATGATAGAAACTCTGCTGATTTCCGTTTGTTCCATCACCGGGAAATGGCATGAGCTAGGATTACGAGTCGAGAGCGACGTCCACTCAGCTATAAAGCCCCCTAGTTTGTGTATTGGTGCAAAAGAGTATTTGGGAGAGGTTAATGGAAAGGAATGATGTTTGGTGGCCTTGAAGGCTTTGGAGTTGGCAGTTATGAATTTAAATATTTATTTTTTTAAGATAGGATATATAAGCAAAAGACGTTGCGAGATATAGTAAGAAAAGTTTTTCTGACTGAGGTAAGGTACTGTCTGATTGACTTGTATGTTAGGAAAAAGAATACATATTAGAAACTTAGATGATCTTTTGAAATGTTTCTTAGCAAATAGTTGCAAATTTTTGTGTAAAAAGCATTTGGTTACCGTACCCTAAACAAACACACGTGAGCAAAATTAGTCCACGGGATTCAGAGAGAGTGAGCAGCGAAATAGTAACAAAAAATGTGACAATGAGGGGAAACTATGTCATTCAAACGTTAACCATATAAATTACAGTAACACTAACCGAGCGTCCACATACATATTCCAATCAATTTACATAAATAGACATTCACTAATATATTCCTTTAAAATGGACACATGCAGATAGTTACAGTACACATGTCAGATCAATTACTGGTACACATAAACACTCATAGCTGGACGTGTCTGTCGATCTTGACAATAGTAGACATGTAATAAAAAATGTGACAATAATGGGAAATTATGTCATTCAAACGTATAAATTTTAACCATATAAATTACAGTAATACTAATCGCGCGCACACGTACATATGTCAATCAATTTACATAAATAAACATTCACTAATGTGTACCTTTAAAATGGACACATACAGATAATTACCGTACACATGTCAGTTCAATTACAGGTACACATAAACACACATAGCTTCACGTGTCTGTCGGTCTTGACAATAGTACACATGGATACGCACACAAAACAGTCCATTATCAATTAACGTGTGTGTGTGTGTGTATTTATTTTCTCTTTGTATTTACTATATGTATCAGCAGAATCGAGTTATTAGCTCTTGGAACCCGCCTATCAAATATATGTATTTTTTTCTTTTTTATATCTACTACATCTATTTCTCTCTAACACAAACACACACACACACACACACACACACACACACAAACTGGAGGCCTACCGTCTAAACGGAGAGAGTTCGTTGGCTATAATGCTAATGGTCCCCGATCGAATCTCAGTTGATGCAATAGCAAACTCAACTCAAAAACTGCAAACTGAATACTCACACCCTAAAAGTGACTCGAACCCATACTGCCAGGAGCAACGCAACTGGTATGTACAGGACGCCTTAATCCGCTTGTGTCCATTTTAAAAGAATATATTAGTGAATGTTTATTTATGTAAATTGATTGCAATATGTTTCATTCCAATCATACATATTCCAATCAATTTACATAAATTTAATTTAAAAGTATGATTCCAATCATACATATTCCAATCTTGACATATGTCAAGCGGATTAATGCATCGTGTACATGCCAGTTGCGTTGCTCCTGGCAGTATGGGTTCGAGTCACTTCTGGGGTGTGAGTTTTCAGTTGCATATTAAATAAGTTTTCAGTTGCATATTAAATAATAAATATTTATTTATTAAATTTAATTTAATTTATTTATTTATTAAAATAATTATTTAATAATTGAATAAAATATTAATTTAAAAAAATGATTTATTTATTTTTTAAAATTAAATACTAAATAATAAATTAAATATTGATATATACTTGTGGGTCCAGGAGGCCATCTGTGTCCCCTCAGATGGTCTCCCTTATCACAGTTTGTGTCTATGGATGTGTGTCTGTGTGTGAGTGTGTATATCCCTGTGAGTGTCCGGGTGAATGTGAGTGCCCCTGTGAGTGTCCGGGTGAGTGTGTGTCCGGTTATACCTGTGGGTCCACGAGGCCATCTGTGTCCCCTCAGATGGTCTCCCTTATCACAGTCTATGGGTGTGTGTGAGTGTCCCTGTGAGTGTTCGGGTGAGGGTGTGTGAGTGTGTGAGTGTCCGGGTTTATGTGAGGTTTGGTTCCTGGAACAATCCTTCCTCCCCCCCTCCCCAAATCTCCTCCCTTATTCCCACCGTGGGTTCGAATCCCAGGTGATTAGACCTGCCCTAAGTCCATGGATCCAAGGTATCCATCCGTGGGCCCAACGGATTTCACCCCTTCCCCACTTTCCAAGGGCCAGGTCAATTCTAGCTATCCAGGGAACCTGTCGAAACAGAGGCAGCTACAGGAGGGGACACACAAATATTTGTGTCCTGCAGTTACACAACCGTTCCGACAGGCTCGATCGCAATCTATCCAGATGAGAACTCGTTCTCTTCCGACTAGACCACGCTGGAGTCGCTGTATGTCTCAAATTTGGTGCCTGTATTTATAGTTAGTATTTTTGGTGTATTAATTGATTTGTTTTAATTTTTTAATTACTTAGTTAGAGAGATTTAGGGAGGGGGGGGGGGGGGGGGGGGGAGCGGGTTGCGTGTGTAGTGGATTGTCGAGATCGTGGTTGGTTAGTATTTATGTAGTTGTGTTCACCTAGTTGTGCTTGCGAGGGTTGAGCTCTCCTCTTTCGGCCCGCCTCTCAACTGTCAATCAATCAATTATTACTAACTAATAAAAATTATTCCACACACACACATCCAGGAAGCCGCCCGTAACAGCTGTCTAACGCCCAGGTACATATTTACTGCTAGGTAACAGGGGCATCAGAATGATAGAAACTCTGCTGATTTCCGTTTGTTCCATCACCGGGAAATGGCATGAGCTAGGATTACGAGTCGAGAGCGACGTCCACTCAGCTATAAAGCCCCCTAGTTTGTGTATTGGTGCAAAAGAGTATTTGGGAGAGGTTAATGGAAAGGAATGATGTTTGGTGGCCTTGAAGGCTTTGGAGTTGGCAGTTATGAATTTAAATATTTATTTTTTTAAGATAGGATATATAAGCAAAAGACGTTGCGAGATATAGTAAGAAAAGTTTTTCTGACTGAGGTAAGGTACTGTCTGATTGACTTGTATGTTAGGAAAAAGAATACATATTAGAAACTTAGATGATCTTTTGAAATGTTTCTTAGCAAATAGTTGCAAATTTTTGTGTAAAAAGCATTTGGTTACCGTACCCTAAACAAACACACGTGAGCAAAATTAGTCCACGGGATTCAGAGAGAGTGAGCAGCGAAATAGTAACAAAAAATGTGACAATGAGGGGAAACTATGTCATTCAAACGTTAACCATATAAATTACAGTAACACTAACCGAGCGTCCACATACATATTCCAATCAATTTACATAAATAGACATTCACTAATATATTCCTTTAAAATGGACACATGCAGATAGTTACAGTACACATGTCAGATCAATTACTGGTACACATAAACACTCATAGCTGGACGTGTCTGTCGATCTTGACAATAGTAGACATGTAATAAAAAATGTGACAATAATGGGAAATTATGTCATTCAAACGTATAAATTTTAACCATATAAATTACAGTAATACTAATCGCGCGCACACGTACATATGTCAATCAATTTACATAAATAAACATTCACTAATGTGTACCTTTAAAATGGACACATACAGATAATTACCGTACACATGTCAGTTCAATTACAGGTACACATAAACACACATAGCTTCACGTGTCTGTCGGTCTTGACAATAGTACACATGGATACGCACACAAAACAGTCCATTATCAATTAACGTGTGTGTGTGTGTGTATTTATTTTCTCTTTGTATTTACTATATGTATCAGCAGAATCGAGTTATTAGCTCTTGGACCCCCGCCTATCAAATATATGTTTTTTTTTCTTTTTTATATCTACTACATCTATTTCTCTCTACACACACACACACACACACACACACACACACACAAACTGGAGGCCTACCGTCTAAACGGAGAGAGTTCGTTGGCTATAATGCTAATGGTCCCCGATCGAATCTCAGTTGATGCAATAGCAAACTCAACTCAAAAACTGCAAACTGAATACTCACACCCTAAAAGTGACTCGAACCCATACTGCCAGGAGCAACGCAACTGGTATGTACAGGACGCCTTAATCCGCTTGTGTCCATTTTAAAAGAATATATTAGTGAATGTTTATTTATGTAAATTGATTGCAATATGTTTCATTCCAATCATACATATTCCAATCAATTTACATAAATTTAATTTAAAAGTATGATTCCAATCATACATATTCCAATCTTGACATATGTCAAGCGGATTAATGCATCGTGTACATGCCAGTTGCGTTGCTCCTGGCAGTATGGGTTCGAGTCACTTCTGGGGTGTGAGTTTTCAGTTGCATATTAAATAAGTTTTCAGTTGCATATTAAATAATAAATATTTATTTATTAAATTTAATTTAATTTATTTATTTATTAAAATAATTATTTAATAATTGAATAAAATATTAATTAAAAAAATGATTTATTTATTTTTTAAAATTAAATACTAAATAATAAATTAAATATTGATATATACTTGTGGGTCCAGGAGGCCATCTGTGTCCCCTCAGATGGTCTCCCTTATCACAGTTTGTGTCTATGGATGTGTGTCTGTGTGTGAGTGTGTATATCCCTGTGAGTGTCCGGGTGAATGTGAGTGCCCCTGTGAGTGTCCGGGTGAGTGTGTGTCCGGTTATACCTGTGGGTCCACGAGGCCATCTGTGTCCCCTCAGATGGTCTCCCTTATCACAGTCTATGGGTGTGTGTGAGTGTCCCTGTGAGTGTTCGGGTGAGGGTGTGTGAGTGTGTGAGTGTCCGGGTTTATGTGAGGTTTGGTTCCTGGAACAATCCTTCCTCCCCCCCTCCCCAAATCTCCTCCCTTATTCCCACCGTGGGTTCGAATCCCAGGTGATTAGACCTGCCCTAAGTCCATGGATCCAAGGTATCCATCCGTGGGCCCAACGGATTTCACCCCTTCCCCACTTTCCAAGGGCCAGGTCAATTCTAGCTATCCAGGGAACCTGTCGAAACAGAGGCAGCTACAGGAGGGGACACACAAATATTTGTGTCCTGCAGTTACACAACCGTTCCGACAGGCTCGATCGCAATCTATCCAGATGAGAACTCGTTCTCTTCCGACTAGACCACGCTGGAGTCGCTGTATGTCTCAAATTTGGTGCCTGTATTTATAGTTAGTATTTTTGGTGTATTAATTGATTTGTTTTAATTTTTTAATTACTTAGTTAGAGAGATTTAGGGAGTTGGGGGGGGGGGGGGGGAGCGGGTTGCGTGTGTAGTGGATTGTCGAGATCGTGGTTGGTTAGTATTTATGTAGTTGTGTTCACCTAGTTGTGCTTGCGAGGGTTGAGCTCTCCTCTTTCGGCCCGCCTCTCAACTGTCAATCAATCAATTATTACTAACTAATAAAAATTATTCCACACACACACATCCAGGAAGCCGCCCGTAACAGCTGTCTAACGCCCAGGTACATATTTACTGCTAGGTAACAGGGGCATCAGAATGATAGAAACTCTGCTGATTTCCGTTTGTTCCATCACCGGGAAATGGCATGAGCTAGGATTACGAGTCGAGAGCGACGTCCACTCAGCTATAAAGCCCCCTAGTTTGTGTATTGGTGCAAAAGAGTATTTGGGAGAGGTTAATGGAAAGGAATGATGTTTGGTGGCCTTGAAGGCTTTGGAGTTGGCAGTTATGAATTTAAATATTTATTTTTTTAAGATAGGATATATAAGCAAAAGACGTTGCGAGATATAGTAAGAAAAGTTTTTCTGACTGAGGTAAGGTACTGTCTGATTGACTTGTATGTTAGGAAAAAGAATACATATTAGAAACTTAGATGATCTTTTGAAATGTTTCTTAGCAAATAGTTGCAAATTTTTGTGTAAAAAGCATTTGGTTACCGTACCCTAAACAAACACACGTGAGCAAAATTAGTCCACGGGATTCAGAGAGAGTGAGCAGCGAAATAGTAACAAAAAATGTGACAATGAGGGGAAACTATGTCATTCAAACGTTAACCATATAAATTACAGTAACACTAACCGAGCGTCCACATACATATTCCAATCAATTTACATAAATAGACATTCACTAATATATTCCTTTAAAATGGACACATGCAGATAGTTACAGTACACATGTCAGATCAATTACTGGTACACATAAACACTCATAGCTGGACGTGTCTGTCGATCTTGACAATAGTAGACATGTAATAAAAAATGTGACAATAATGGGAAATTATGTCATTCAAACGTATAAATTTTAACCATATAAATTACAGTAATACTAATCGCGCGCACACGTACATATGTCAATCAATTTACATAAATAAACATTCACTAATGTGTACCTTTAAAATGGACACATACAGATAATTACCGTACACATGTCAGTTCAATTACAGGTACACATAAACACACATAGCTTCACGTGTCTGTCGGTCTTGACAATAGTACACATGGATACGCACACAAAACAGTCCATTATCAATTAACGTGTGTGTGTGTGTGTGTGTGTATTTATTTTCTCTTTGTATTTACTATATGTATCAGCAGAATCGAGTTATTAGCTCTTGGAACCCGCCTATCAAATATATGTATTTTTTTCTTTTTTATATCTACTACATCTATTTCTCTCTAACACACACACACACACACACACACACACACACACACAAACTGGAGGCCTACCGTCTAAACGGAGAGAGTTCGTTGGCTATAATGCTAATGGTCCCCGATCGAATCTCAGTTGATGCAATAGCAAACTCAACTCAAAAACTGCAAACTGAATACTCACACCCTAAAAGTGACTCGAACCCATACTGCCAGGAGCAACGCAACTGGTATGTACAGGACGCCTTAATCCGCTTGTGTCCATTTTAAAAGAATATATTAGTGAATGTTTATTTATGTAAATTGATTGCAATATGTTTCATTCCAATCATACATATTCCAATCAATTTACATAAATTTAATTTAAAAGTATGATTCCAATCATACATATTCCAATCTTGACATATGTCAAGCGGATTAATGCATCGTGTACATGCCAGTTGCGTTGCTCCTGGCAGTATGGGTTCGAGTCACTTCTGGGGTGTGAGTTTTCAGTTGCATATTAAATAAGTTTTCAGTTGCATATTAAATAATAAATATTTATTTATTAAATTTAATTTAATTTATTTATTTATTAAAATAATTATTTAATAATTGAATAAAATATTAATTAAAAAAAATGATTTATTTATTTTTTAAAATTAAATACTAAATAATAAATTAAATATTGATATATACTTGTGGGTCCAGGAGGCCATCTGTGTCCCCTCAGATGGTCTCCCTTATCACAGTTTGTGTCTATGGATGTGTGTCTGTGTGTGAGTGTGTATATCCCTGTGAGTGTCCGGGTGAATGTGAGTGCCCCTGTGAGTGTCCGGGTGAGTGTGTGTCCGGTTATACCTGTGGGTCCACGAGGCCATCTGTGTCCCCTCAGATGGTCTCCCTTATCACAGTCTATGGGTGTGTGTGAGTGTCCCTGTGAGTGTTCGGGTGAGGGTGTGTGAGTGTGTGAGTGTCCGGGTTTATGTGAGGTTTGGTTCCTGGAACAATCCTTCCTCCCCCCCTCCCCAAATCTCCTCCCTTATTCCCACCGTGGGTTCGAATCCCAGGTGATTAGACCTGCCCTAAGTCCATGGATCCAAGGTATCCATCCGTGGGCCCAACGGATTTCACCCCTTCCCCACTTTCCAAGGGCCAGGTCAATTCTAGCTATCCAGGGAACCTGTCGAAACAGAGGCAGCTACAGGAGGGGACACACAAATATTTGTGTCCTGCAGTTACACAACCGTTCCGACAGGCTCGATCGCAATCTATCCAGATGAGAACTCGTTCTCTTCCGACTAGACCACGCTGGAGTCGCTGTATGTCTCAAATTTGGTGCCTGTATTTATAGTTAGTATTTTTGGTGTATTAATTGATTTGTTTTAATTTTTTAATTACTTAGTTAGAGAGATTTAGGGAGTGGGGGGGGGGGGGGGGGGGAGCGGGTTGCGTGTGTAGTGGATTGTCGAGATCGTGGTTGGTTAGTATTTATGTAGTTGTGTTCACCTAGTTGTGCTTGCGAGGGTTGAGCTCTCCTCTTTCGGCCCGCCTCTCAACTGTCAATCAATCAATTATTACTAACTAATAAAAATTATTCCACACACACACATCCAGGAAGCCGCCCGTAACAGCTGTCTAACGCCCAGGTACATATTTACTGCTAGGTAACAGGGGCATCAGAATGATAGAAACTCTGCTGATTTCCGTTTGTTCCATCACCGGGAAATGGCATGAGCTAGGATTACGAGTCGAGAGCGACGTCCACTCAGCTATAAAGCCCCCTAGTTTGTGTATTGGTGCAAAAGAGTATTTGGGAGAGGTTAATGGAAAGGAATGATGTTTGGTGGCCTTGAAGGCTTTGGAGTTGGCAGTTATGAATTTAAATATTTATTTTTTTAAGATAGGATATATAAGCAAAAGACGTTGCGAGATATAGTAAGAAAAGTTTTTCTGACTGAGGTAAGGTACTGTCTGATTGACTTGTATGTTAGGAAAAAGAATACATATTAGAAACTTAGATGATCTTTTGAAATGTTTCTTAGCAAATAGTTGCAAATTTTTGTGTAAAAAGCATTTGGTTACCGTACCCTAAACAAACACACGTGAGCAAAATTAGTCCACGGGATTCAGAGAGAGTGAGCAGCGAAATAGTAACAAAAAATGTGACAATGAGGGGAAACTATGTCATTCAAACGTTAACCATATAAATTACAGTAACACTAACCGAGCGTCCACATACATATTCCAATCAATTTACATAAATAGACATTCACTAATATATTCCTTTAAAATGGACACATGCAGATAGTTACAGTACACATGTCAGATCAATTACTGGTACACATAAACACTCATAGCTGGACGTGTCTGTCGATCTTGACAATAGTAGACATGTAATAAAAAATGTGACAATAATGGGAAATTATGTCATTCAAACGTATAAATTTTAACCATATAAATTACAGTAATACTAATCGCGCGCACACGTACATATGTCAATCAATTTACATAAATAAACATTCACTAATGTGTACCTTTAAAATGGACACATACAGATAATTACCGTACACATGTCAGTTCAATTACAGGTACACATAAACACACATAGCTTCACGTGTCTGTCGGTCTTGACAATAGTACACATGGATACGCACACAAAACAGTCCATTATCAATTAACGTGTGTGTGTGTGTGTATTTATTTTCTCTTTGTATTTACTATATGTATCAGCAGAATCGAGTTATTAGCTCTTGGACCCCGCCTATCAAATATATGTATTTTTTTCTTTTTTATATCTACTACATCTATTTCTCTCTAACACAAACAACACACACACACACACACACACACACACACACACAAACTGGAGGCCTACCGTCTAAACGGAGAGAGTTCGTTGGCTATAATGCTAATGGTCCCCGATCGAATCTCAGTTGATGCAATAGCAAACTCAACTCAAAAACTGCAAACTGAATACTCACACCCTAAAAGTGACTCGAACCCATACTGCCAGGAGCAACGCAACTGGTATGTACAGGACGCCTTAATCCGCTTGTGTCCATTTTAAAAGAATATATTAGTGAATGTTTATTTATGTAAATTGATTGCAATATGTTTCATTCCAATCATACATATTCCAATCAATTTACATAAATTTAATTTAAAAGTATGATTCCAATCATACATATTCCAATCTTGACATATGTCAAGCGGATTAATGCATCGTGTACATGCCAGTTGCGTTGCTCCTGGCAGTATGGGTTCGAGTCACTTCTGGGGTGTGAGTTTTCAGTTGCATATTAAATAAGTTTTCAGGCTTGTTCGCATGTATATATATATATATATATATATATATATATATATATATATATATATATATATATATATATATATATATATATATATATATATTTAAAAAAAATGCATATTAAATAATAAATATTTATTTATTAAATTTAATTTAATTTATTTATTTATTAAAATAATTATTTAATAATTGAATAAAATATTAATAAAAAAAATGATTTATTTATTTTTTAAAATTAAATACTAAATAATAAATTAAATATTGATATATACTTGTGGGTCCAGGAGGCCATCTGTGTCCCCTCAGATGGTCTCCCTTATCACAGTTTGTGTCTATGGATGTGTGTCTGTGTGTGAGTGTGTATATCCCTGTGAGTGTCCGGGTGAATGTGAGTGCCCCTGTGAGTGTCCGGGTGAGTGTGTGTCCGGTTATACCTGTGGGTCCACGAGGCCATCTGTGTCCCCTCAGATGGTCTCCCTTATCACAGTCTATGGGTGTGTGTGAGTGTCCCTGTGAGTGTTCGGGTGAGGGTGTGTGAGTGTGTGAGTGTCCGGGTTTATGTGAGGTTTGGTTCCTGGAACAATCCTTCCTCCCCCCCTCCCCAAATCTCCTCCCTTATTCCCACCGTGGGTTCGAATCCCAGGTGATTAGACCTGCCCTAAGTCCATGGATCCAAGGTATCCATCCGTGGGCCCAACGGATTTCACCCCTTCCCCACTTTCCAAGGGCCAGGTCAATTCTAGCTATCCAGGGAACCTGTCGAAACAGAGGCAGCTACAGGAGGGGACACACAAATATTTGTGTCCTGCAGTTACACAACCGTTCCGACAGGCTCGATCGCAATCTATCCAGATGAGAACTCGTTCTCTTCCGACTAGACCACGCTGGAGTCGCTGTATGTCTCAAATTTGGTGCCTGTATTTATAGTTAGTATTTTTGGTGTATTAATTGATTTGTTTTAATTTTTTAATTACTTAGTTAGAGAGATTTAGGGAGTTGGGGGGGGGGGGGGGAACGGGTTGCGTGTGTAGTGGATTGTCGAGATCGTGGTTGGTTAGTATTTATGTAGTTGTGTTCACCTAGTTGTGCTTGCGAGGGTTGAGCTCTCCTCTTTCGGCCCGCCTCTCAACTGTCAATCAATCAATTATTACTAACTAATAAAAATTATTCCACACACACACATCCAGGAAGCCGCCCGTAACAGCTGTCTAACGCCCAGGTACATATTTACTGCTAGGTAACAGGGGCATCAGAATGATAGAAACTCTGCTGATTTCCGTTTGTTCCATCACCGGGAAATGGCATGAGCTAGGATTACGAGTCGAGAGCGACGTCCACTCAGCTATAAAGCCCCCTAGTTTGTGTATTGGTGCAAAAGAGTATTTGGGAGAGGTTAATGGAAAGGAATGATGTTTGGTGGCCTTGAAGGCTTTGGAGTTGGCAGTTATGAATTTAAATATTTATTTTTTTAAGATAGGATATATAAGCAAAAGACGTTGCGAGATATAGTAAGAAAAGTTTTTCTGACTGAGGTAAGGTACTGTCTGATTGACTTGTATGTTAGGAAAAAGAATACATATTAGAAACTTAGATGATCTTTTGAAATGTTTCTTAGCAAATAGTTGCAAATTTTTGTGTAAAAAGCATTTGGTTACCGTACCCTAAACAAACACACGTGAGCAAAATTAGTCCACGGGATTCAGAGAGAGTGAGCAGCGAAATAGTAACAAAAAATGTGACAATGAGGGGAAACTATGTCATTCAAACGTTAACCATATAAATTACAGTAACACTAACCGAGCGTCCACATACATATTCCAATCAATTTACATAAATAGACATTCACTAATATATTCCTTTAAAATGGACACATGCAGATAGTTACAGTACACATGTCAGATCAATTACTGGTACACATAAACACTCATAGCTGGACGTGTCTGTCGATCTTGACAATAGTAGACATGTAATAAAAAATGTGACAATAATGGGAAATTATGTCATTCAAACGTATAAATTTTAACCATATAAATTACAGTAATACTAATCGCGCGCACACGTACATATGTCAATCAATTTACATAAATAAACATTCACTAATGTGTACCTTTAAAATGGACACATACAGATAATTACCGTACACATGTCAGTTCAATTACAGGTACACATAAACACACATAGCTTCACGTGTCTGTCGGTCTTGACAATAGTACACATGGATACGCACACAAAACAGTCCATTATCAACGTGTGTGTGTGTGTGTGTGTATTTATTTTCTCTTTGTATTTACTATATGTATCAGCAGAATCGAGTTATTAGCTCTTGGAACCCGCCTATCAAATATATGTATTTTTTTTCTTTTTTATATCTACTACATCTATTTCTCACACACACACACACACACACACACACACACACACACACACACACACACACACACACACACACACACACACACACACACACACAAACTGGAGGCCTACCGTCTAAACGGAGAGAGTTCGTTGGCTATAATGCTAATGGTCCCCGATCGAATCTCAGTTGATGCAATAGCAAACTCAACTCAAAAACTGCAAACTGAATACTCACACCCTAAAAGTGACTCGAACCCATACTGCCAGGAGCAACGCAACTGGTATGTACAGGACGCCTTAATCCGCTTGTGTCCATTTTAAAAGAATATATTAGTGAATGTTTATTTATGTAAATTGATTGCAATATGTTTCATTCCAATCATACATATTCCAATCAATTTACATAAATTTAATTTAAAAGTATGATTCCAATCATACATATTCCAATCTTGACATATGTCAAGCGGATTAATGCATCGTGTACATGCCAGTTGCGTTGCTCCTGGCAGTATGGGTTCGAGTCACTTCTGGGGTGTGAGTTTTCAGTTGCATATTAAATAAGTTTTCAGTTGCATATTAAATAATAAATATTTATTTATTAAATTTAATTTAATTTATTTATTTATTAAAATAATTATTTAATAATTGAATAAAATATTAATTAAAAAAATGATTTATTTATTTTTTAAAATTAAATACTAAATAATAAATTAAATATTGATATATACTTGTGGGTCCAGGAGGCCATCTGTGTCCCCTCAGATGGTCTCCCTTATCACAGTTTGTGTCTATGGATGTGTGTCTGTGTGTGAGTGTGTATATCCCTGTGAGTGTCCGGGTGAATGTGAGTGCCCCTGTGAGTGTCCGGGTGAGTGTGTGTCCGGTTATACCTGTGGGTCCACGAGGCCATCTGTGTCCCCTCAGATGGTCTCCCTTATCACAGTCTATGGGTGTGTGTGAGTGTCCCTGTGAGTGTTCGGGTGAGGGTGTGTGAGTGTGTGAGTGTCCGGGTTTATGTGAGGTTTGGTTCCTGGAACAATCCTTCCTCCCCCCCTCCCCAAATCTCCTCCCTTATTCCCACCGTGGGTTCGAATCCCAGGTGATTAGACCTGCCCTAAGTCCATGGATCCAAGGTATCCATCCGTGGGCCCAACGGATTTCACCCCTTCCCCACTTTCCAAGGGCCAGGTCAATTCTAGCTATCCAGGGAACCTGTCGAAACAGAGGCAGCTACAGGAGGGGACACACAAATATTTGTGTCCTGCAGTTACACAACCGTTCCGACAGGCTCGATCGCAATCTATCCAGATGAGAACTCGTTCTCTTCCGACTAGACCACGCTGGAGTCGCTGTATGTCTCAAATTTGGTGCCTGTATTTATAGTTAGTATTTTTGGTGTATTAATTGATTTGTTTTAATTTTTTAATTACTTAGTTAGAGAGATTTAGGGAGTGGGGGGGGGGGGGGGGGAGCGGGTTGCGTGTGTAGTGGATTGTCGAGATCGTGGTTGGTTAGTATTTATGTAGTTGTGTTCACCTAGTTGTGCTTGCGAGGGTTGAGCTCTCCTCTTTCGGCCCGCCTCTCAACTGTCAATCAATCAATTATTACTAACTAATAAAAATTATTCCACACACACACATCCAGGAAGCCGCCCGTAACAGCTGTCTAACGCCCAGGTACATATTTACTGCTAGGTAACAGGGGCATCAGAATGATAGAAACTCTGCTGATTTCCGTTTGTTCCATCACCGGGAAATGGCATGAGCTAGGATTACGAGTCGAGAGCGACGTCCACTCAGCTATAAAGCCCCCTAGTTTGTGTATTGGTGCAAAAGAGTATTTGGGAGAGGTTAATGGAAAGGAATGATGTTTGGTGGCCTTGAAGGCTTTGGAGTTGGCAGTTATGAATTTAAATATTTATTTTTTTAAGATAGGATATATAAGCAAAAGACGTTGCGAGATATAGTAAGAAAAGTTTTTCTGACTGAGGTAAGGTACTGTCTGATTGACTTGTATGTTAGGAAAAAGAATACATATTAGAAACTTAGATGATCTTTTGAAATGTTTCTTAGCAAATAGTTGCAAATTTTTGTGTAAAAAGCATTTGGTTACCGTACCCTAAACAAACACACGTGAGCAAAATTAGTCCACGGGATTCAGAGAGAGTGAGCAGCGAAATAGTAACAAAAAATGTGACAATGAGGGGAAACTATGTCATTCAAACGTTAACCATATAAATTACAGTAACACTAACCGAGCGTCCACATACATATTCCAATCAATTTACATAAATAGACATTCACTAATATATTCCTTTAAAATGGACACATGCAGATAGTTACAGTACACATGTCAGATCAATTACTGGTACACATAAACACTCATAGCTGGACGTGTCTGTCGATCTTGACAATAGTAGACATGTAACAAAAAATGTGACAATAATGGGAAATTATGTCATTCAAACGTATAAATTTTAACCATATAAATTACAGTAATACTAATCGCGCGCACACGTACATATGTCAATCAATTTACATAAATAAACATTCACTAATGTGTACCTTTAAAATGGACACATACAGATAATTACCGTACACATGTCAGTTCAATTACAGGTACACATAAACACACATAGCTTCACGTGTCTGTCGGTCTTGACAATAGTACACATGGATACGCACACAAAACAGTCCATTATCAATTAACGTGTGTGTGTGTGTGTATTTATTTTCTCTTTGTATTTACTATATGTATCAGCAGAATCGAGTTATTAGCTCTTGGACCCCGCCTATCAAATATATGTATTTTTTTCTTTTTTATATCTACTACATCTATTTCTCTCTAACACACACACACACACACACACACACACACACACACACACACACACACACACACACACACACACACACACACACACACACACACACACACACACACACACACACAAACTGGAGGCCTACCGTCTAAACGGAGAGAGTTCGTTGGCTATAATGCTAATGGTCCCCGATCGAATCTCAGTTGATGCAATAGCAAACTCAACTCAAAAACTGCAAACTGAATACTCACACCCTAAAAGTGACTCGAACCCATACTGCCAGGAGCAACGCAACTGGTATGTACAGGACGCCTTAATCCGCTTGTGTCCATTTTAAAAGAATATATTAGTGAATGTTTATTTATGTAAATTGATTGCAATATGTTTCATTCCAATCATACATATTCCAATCAATTTACATAAATTTAATTTAAAAGTGTGATTCCAATCATACATATTCCAATCTTGACATATGTCAAGCGGATTAATGCATCGTGTACATGCCAGTTGCGTTGCTCCTGGCAGTATGGGTTCGAGTCACTTCTGGGGTGTGAGTTTTCAGTTGCATATTAAATAAGTTTTCAGTTGCATATTAAATAATAAATATTTATTTATTAAATTTAATTTAATTTATTTATTTATTAAAATAATTATTTAATAATTGAATAAAATATTAATTAAAAAAAATGATTTATTTATTTTTTAAAATTAAATACTAAATAATAAATTAAATATTGATATATACTTGTGGGTCCAGGAGGCCATCTGTGTCCCCTCAGATGGTCTCCCTTATCACAGTTTGTGTCTATGGATGTGTGTCTGTGTGTGAGTGTGTATATCCCTGTGAGTGTCCGGGTGAATGTGAGTGCCCCTGTGAGTGTCCGGGTGAGTGTGTGTCCGGTTATACCTGTGGGTCCACGAGGCCATCTGTGTCCCCTCAGATGGTCTCCCTTATCACAGTCTATGGGTGTGTGTGAGTGTCCCTGTGAGTGTTCGGGTGAGGGTGTGTGAGTGTGTGAGTGTCCGGGTTTATGTGAGGTTTGGTTCCTGGAACAATCCTTCCTCCCCCCCTCCCCAAATCTCCTCCCTTATTCCCACCGTGGGTTCGAATCCCAGGTGATTAGACCTGCCCTAAGTCCATGGATCCAAGGTATCCATCCGTGGGCCCAACGGATTTCACCCCTTCCCCACTTTCCAAGGGCCAGGTCAATTCTAGCTATCCAGGGAACCTGTCGAAACAGAGGCAGCTACAGGAGGGGACACACAAATATTTGTGCCCTGCAGTTACACAACCGTTCCGACAGGCTCGATCGCAATCTATCCAGATGAGAACTCGTTCTCTTCCGACTAGACCACGCTGGAGTCGCTGTATGTCTCAAATTTGGTGCCTGTATTTATAGTTAGTATTTTTGGTGTATTAATTGATTTGTTTTCATTTTTTAATTACTTAGTTAGAGAGATTTAGATTTGTTGGGGGGGGGGGGGGGAGCGGGTTGCGTGTGTAGTGGATTGTCGAGATCGTGGTTGGTTAGTATTTATGTAGTTGTGTTCACCTAGTTGTGCTTGCGAGGGTTGAGCTCTCCTCTTTCGGCCCGCCTCTCAACTGTCAATCAATCAATTATTACTAACTAATAAAAATTATTCCACACACACACATCCAGGAAGCCGCCCGTAACAGCTGTCTAACGCCCAGGTACATATTTACTGCTAGGTAACAGGGGCATCAGAATGATAGAAACTCTGCTGATTTCCGTTTGTTCCATCACCGCGAAATGGCATGAGCTAGGATTACGAGTCGAGAGCGACGTCCACTCAGCTATAAAGCCCCCTAGTTTGTGTATTGGTGCAAAAGAGTATTTGGGAGAGGTTAATGGAAAGGAATGATGTTTGGTGGCCTTGAAGGCTTTGGAGTTGGCAGTTATGAATTTAAATATTTATTTTTTTAAGATAGGATATATAAGCAAAAGACGTTACGAGATATAGTAAGAAAAGTTTTTCTGACTGAGGTAAGGTACTGTCTGATTGACTTGTATGTTAGGAAAAAGAATACATATTAGAAACTTAGATGATCTTTTGAAATGTTTCTTAGCAAATAGTTGCAAATTTTTGTGTAAAAAGCATTTGGTTACCGTACCCTAAACAAACACACGTGAGCAAAATTAGTCCACGGGATTCAGAGAGAGTGAGCAGCGAAATAGTAACAAAAAATGTGACAATGAGGGGAAACTATGTCATTCAAACGTTAACCATATAAATTACAGTAACACTAACCGAGCGTCCACATACATATTCCAATCAATTTACATAAATAGACATTCACTAATATATTCCTTTAAAATGGACACATGCAGATAGTTACAGTACACATGTCAGATCAATTACTGGTACACATAAACACTCATAGCTGGACGTGTCTGTCGATCTTGACAATAGTAGACATGTAACAAAAAATGTGACAATAATGGGAAATTATGTCATTCAAACGTATAAATTTTAACCATATAAATTACAGAAATACTAATCGCGCGCACACGTACATATGTCAATCAATTTACATAAATAAACATTCACTAATGTGTACCTTTAAAATGGACACATACAGATAATTACCGTACACATGTCAGTTCAATTACAGGTACACATAAACACACATAGCTTCACGTGTCTGTCGGTCTTGACAATAGTACACATGGATACGCACACAAAACAGTCCATTATCAATTAACGTGTGTGTGTGTGTGTGTGTATTTATTTTCTCTTTGTATTTACTATATGTATCAGCAGAATCGAGTTATTAGCTCTTGGACCCCGCCTATCAAATATATGTATTTTTTTCTTTTTTATATCTACTACATCTATTTCTCTCACACACACACACACACACACACACACACACACACACACACACACACACACACACACACACACACACACACACACACACACACACACACACAAACTGGAGGCCTACCGTCTAAACGGAGAGAGTTCGTTGGCTATAATGCTAATGGTCCCCGATCGAATCTCAGTTGATGCAATAGCAAACTCAACTCAAAAACTGCAAACTGAATACTCACACCCTAAAAGTGACTCGAACCCATACTGCCAGGAGCAACGCAACTGGTATGTACAGGACGCCTTAATCCGCTTGTGTCCATTTTAAAAGAATATATTAGTGAATGTTTATTTATGTAAATTGATTGCAATATGTTTCATTCCAATCACACATATTCCAATCAATTTACATAAATTTAATTTAAAAGTGTGATTCCAATCATACATATTCCAATCTTGACATATGTCAAGCGGATTAATGCATCGTGTACATGCCAGTTGCGTTGCTCCTGGCAGTATGGGTTCGAGTCACTTCTGGGGTGTGAGTTTTCAGTTGCATATTAAATAAGTTTTCAGTTGCATATTAAATAATAAATATTTATTTATTAAATTTAATTTAATTTATTTATTTATTAAAATAATTATTTAATAATTGAATAAAATATTAATTAAAAAAAATGATTTATTTATTTTTTAAAATTAAATACTAAATAATAAATTAAATATTGATATATACTTGTGGGTCCAGGAGGCCATCTGTGTCCCCTCAGATGGTCTCCCTTATCACAGTTTGTGTCTATGGATGTGTGTCTGTGTGTGAGTGTGTATATCCCTGTGAGTGTCCGGGTGAATGTGAGTGCCCCTGTGAGTGTCCGGGTGAGTGTGTGTCCGGTTATACCTGTGGGTCCACGAGGCCATCTGTGTCCCCTCAGATGGTCTCCCTTATCACAGTCTATGGGTGTGTGTGAGTGTCCCTGTGAGTGTTCGGGTGAGGGTGTGTGAGTGTGTGAGTGTCCGGGTTTATGTGAGGTTTGGTTCCTGGAACAATCCTTCCTCCCCCCCTCCCCAAATCTCCTCCCTTATTCCCACCGTGGGTTCGAATCCCAGGTGATTAGACCTGCCCTAAGTCCATGGATCCAAGGTATCCATCCGTGGGCCCAACGGATTTCACCCCTTCCCCACTTTCCAAGGGCCAGGTCAATTCTAGCTATCCAGGGAACCTGTCGAAACAGAGGCAGCTACAGGAGGGGACACACAAATATTTGTGCCCTGCAGTTACACAACCGTTCCGACAGGCTCGATCGCAATCTATCCAGATGAGAACTCGTTCTCTTCCGACTAGACCACGCTGGAGTCGCTGTATGTCTCAAATTTGGTGCCTGTATTTATAGTTAGTATTTTTGGTGTATTAATTGATTTGTTTTAATTTTTTAATTACTTAGTTAGAGAGATTTAGGGAGTGGGGGGGGGGGGGGGGGGGGAGCGGGTTGCGTGTGTAGTGGATTGTCGAGATCGTGGTTGGTTAGTATTTATGTAGTTGTGTTCACCTAGTTGTGCTTGCGAGGGTTGAGCTCTCCTCTTTCGGCCCGCCTCTCAACTGTCAATCAATCAATTATTACTAACTAATAAAAATTATTCCACACACACACATCCAGGAAGCCGCCCGTAACAGCTGTCTAACGCCCAGGTACATATTTACTGCTAGGTAACAGGGGCATCAGAATGATAGAAACTCTGCTGATTTCCGTTTGTTCCATCACCGGGAAATGGCATGAGCTAGGATTACGAGTCGAGAGCGACGTCCACTCAGCTATAAAGCCCCCTAGTTTGTGTATTGGTGCAAAAGAGTATTTGGGAGAGGTTAATGGAAAGGAATGATGTTTGGTGGCCTTGAAGGCTTTGGAGTTGGCAGTTATGAATTTAAATATTTATTTTTTTAAGATAGGATATATAAGCAAAAGACGTTGCGAGATATAGTAAGAAAAGTTTTTCTGACTGAGGTAAGGTACTGTCTGATTGACTTGTATGTTAGGAAAAAGAATACATATTAGAAACTTAGATGATCTTTTGAAATGTTTCTTAGCAAATAGTTGCAAATTTTTGTGTAAAAAGCATTTGGTTACCGTACCCTAAACAAACACACGTGAGCAAAATTAGTCCACGGGATTCAGAGAGAGTGAGCAGCGAAATAGTAACAAAAAATGTGACAATGAGGGGAAACTATGTCATTCAAACGTTAACCATATAAATTACAGTAACACTAACCGAGCGTCCACATACATATTCCAATCAATTTACATAAATAGACATTCACTAATATATTCCTTTAAAATGGACACATGCAGATAGTTACAGTACACATGTCAGATCAATTACTGGTACACATAAACACTCATAGCTGGACGTGTCTGTCGATCTTGACAATAGTAGACATGTAATAAAAAATGTGACAATAATGGGAAATTATGTCATTCAAACGTATAAATTTTAACCATATAAATTACAGTAATACTAATCGCGCGCACACGTACATATGTCAATCAATTTACATAAATAAACATTCACTAATGTGTACCTTTAAAATGGACACATACAGATAATTACCGTACACATGTCAGTTCAATTACAGGTACACATAAACACACATAGCTTCACGTGTCTGTCGGTCTTGACAATAGTACACATGGATACGCACACAAAACAGTCCATTATCAATTAACGTGTGTGTGTGTGTGTCCTCAGTTTCAATCCTCCTCATAATTTTTGCATCATCGGCAAACATTGAGAGAAACGATTCTATACCCTCTGAAAGATCATTTACATATATCAGAAACAGTATAGGTCCAAGGACTGACCCCTCCACTCGTAACGTCTCGCCAATCTGAGACCTCACCCCTCACACTGACTCGTTGTCTCCTGTTACTTAGGTACTCCTGTATCCAACGGGGTACCTTCCCTTTCACTCCAGCCTGCATCTCCAGTTTTTTCACTAGCCTCTTGTGTGGCACTGTGTCAAAGGCTTTCTGACAATCCAAAAATATGCAGTCTGCCCACCCTTCTCTTTCTTGCCTTATTTTTGTTGCCTGGTCGTAGAATTCAAGTAACCCTGTGAGGCAGGACCTGCCATCCCTGAATCCATGTTGATGCTGTGTTACAAAGTTTTTTCGCAACAGATGTGTGTGTGTGTGTGTGTGTGTGTGTGTGTGTGTGTGTGTGTGTGTGTGTGTGTGTGTGTGTGTGTGTGTGTGTGTGTGTGTGTGTGTGTGTGTGTGTGTGTGTGTGTGTGTGTGTGTGTGTGTGTGTGTGTGTGTGTGTGTGTGTGTGTGTGTGTGTGTGTGTGTGTGTAAAGATCACCATCTCCCAAGGGCAACTAGAGCATAGTGAGGGGCTACTCACGTTCTTTCATCAAATTCCTGTTAATATGGGAGAACTCTGTGTCTATGCTTAATGCACAACTTGCCTAAACACGCAAGAGAGATTATACAACCTTAGAACACTTTCCCACCAGGAGATTCGAACCCTAGCCAGCACAGAAGCCTTACAGCAACTGGCATAACTGGTACGCCTTTAACCCACTGCACCACAGCTCAGACCCTTAAAAGAGATGGTAACTTCGGAGTATTTCACCTCCCAAGGGCAAAAGCATATCACTCACGTTCTTTCATCAAATTCCTGTTAATATGGGAGAACTCTGTGTCTATGCTTAATGCACAACTTGCCTAAAACAAGAGAGATTATACAACCTTAGAACACTTTCCCACCAGGAGATTCGAACCCTAGCCAGCACAGAAGCCTTACAGCAACTGGCATAACTGGTACGCCTTTAACCCACTGCACCACAGCTCAGACCCTTAAAAGAGATGGTAACTTCGGAGTATTTCACCTCCAAAGATCACCATCTCCCAAGGGCAACTAGAGCATAGTGAGGGGCTACTCACGTTCTTTCATCAAATTCCTGTTAATATGGGAGAACTCTGTGTCTATGCTTAATGCACAACTTGCCTAAACACGCAAGAGAGATTATACAACCTTAGAACACTTTCCCACCAGGAGATTCGAACCCTAGCCAGCACAGAAGCCTTACAGCAACTGGCATAACTGGTACGCCTTTAACCCACTGCACCACAGCTCAGACCCTTAAAAGAGATGGTAACTTCGGAGTATTTCACCTCCAAAGATCACCATCTCCCAAGGGCAACTAGAGCATAGTGAGGGGCTACTCACGTTCTTTCATCAAATTCCTGTTAATATGGGAGAACTCTGTGTCTATGCTTAATGCACAACTTGCCTAAACACGCAAGAGAGATTATACAACCTTAGAACACTTTCCCACCAGGAGATTCGAACCCTAGCCAGCACAGAAGCCTTACAGCAACTGGCATAACTGGTACGCCTTTAACCCACTGCACCACAGCTCAGACCCTTAAAAGAGATGGTAACTTCGGAGTATTTCACCTCCAAAGATCACCATCTCCCAAGGGCAACTAGAGCATAGTGAGGGGCTACTCACGTTCTTTCATCAAATTCCTGTTAATATGGGAGAACTCTGTGTCTATGCTTAATGCACAACTTGCCTAAACACGCAAGAGAGATTATACAACCTTAGAACACTTTCCCACCAGGAGATTCGAACCCTAGCCAGCACAGAAGCCTTACAGCAACTGGCATAACTGGTACGCCTTTAACCCACTGCACCACAGCTCAGACCCTTAAAAGAGATGGTAACTTCGGAGTATTTCACCTCCAAAGATCACCATCTCCCAAGGGCAACTAGAGCATAGTGAGGGGCTACTCACGTTCTTTCATCAAATTCCTGTTAATATGGGAGAACTCTGTGTCTATGCTTAATGCACAACTTGCCTAAACACGCAAGAGAGATTATACAACCTTAGAACACTTTCCCACCAGGAGATTCGAACCCTAGCCAGCACAGAAGCCTTACAGCAACTGGCATAACTGGTACGCCTTTAACCCACTGCACCACAGCTCAGACCCTTAAAAGAGATGGTAACTTCGGAGTATTTCACCTCCAAAGATCACCATCTCCCAAGGGCAACTAGAGCATAGTGAGGGGCTACTCACGTTCTTTCATCAAATTCCTGTTAATATGGGAGAACTCTGTGTCTATGCTTAATGCACAACTTGCCTAAACACGCAAGAGAGATTATACAACCTTAGAACACTTTCCCACCAGGAGATTCGAACCCTAGCCAGCACAGAAGCCTTACAGCAACTGGCATAACTGGTACGCCTTTAACCCACTGCACCACAGCTCAGACCCTTAAAAGAGATGGTAACTTCGGAGTATTTCACCTCCAAAGATCACCATCTCCCAAGGGCAACTAGAGCATAGTGAGGGGCTACTCACGTTCTTTCATCAAATTCCTGTTAATATGGGAGAACTCTGTGTCTATGCTTAATGCACAACTTGCCTAAACACGCAAGAGAGATTATACAACCTTAGAACACTTTCCCACCAGGAGATTCGAACCCTAGCCAGCACAGAAGCCTTACAGCAACTGGCATAACTGGTACGCCTTTAACCCACTGCACCACAGCTCAGACCCTTAAAAGAGATGGTAACTTCGGAGTATTTCACCTCCAAAGATCACCATCTCCCAAGGGCAACTAGAGCATAGTGAGGGGCTACTCACGTTCTTTCATCAAATTCCTGTTAATATGGGAGAACTCTGTGTCTATGCTTAATGCACAACTTGCCTAAACACGCAAGAGAGATTATACAACCTTAGAACACTTTCCCACCAGGAGATTCGAACCCTAGCCAGCACAGAAGCCTTACAGCAACTGGCATAACTGGTACGCCTTTAACCCACTGCACCACAGCTCAGACCCTTAAAAGAGATGGTAACTTCGGAGTATTTCACCTCCAAAGATCACCATCTCCCAAGGGCAACTAGAGCATAGTGAGGGGCTACTCACGTTCTTTCATCAAATTCCTGTTAATATGGGAGAACTCTGTGTCTATGCTTAATGCACAACTTGCCTAAACACGCAAGAGAGATTATACAACCTTAGAACACTTTCCCACCAGGAGATTCGAACCCTAGCCAGCACAGAAGCCTTACAGCAACTGGCATAACTGGTACGCCTTTAACCCACTGCACCACAGCTCAGACCCTTAAAAGAGATGGTAACTTCGGAGTATTTCACCTCCAAAGATCACCATCTCCCAAGGGCAACTAGAGCATAGTGAGGGGCTACTCACGTTCTTTCATCAAATTCCTGTTAATATGGGAGAACTCTGTGTCTATGCTTAATGCACAACTTGCCTAAACACGCAAGAGAGATTATACAACCTTAGAACACTTTCCCACCAGGAGATTCGAACCCTAGCCAGCACAGAAGCCTTACAGCAACTGGCATAACTGGTACGCCTTTAACCCACTGCACCACAGCTCAGACCCTTAAAAGAGATGGTAACTTCGGAGTATTTCACCTCCAAAGATCACCATCTCCCAAGGGCAACTAGAGCATAGTGAGGGGCTACTCACGTTCTTTCATCAAATTCCTGTTAATATGGGAGAACTCTGTGTCTATGCTTAATGCACAACTTGCCTAAACACGCAAGAGAGATTATACAACCTTAGAACACTTTCCCACCAGGAGATTCGAACCCTAGCCAGCACAGAAGCCTTACAGCAACTGGCATAACTGGTACGCCTTTAACCCACTGCACCACAGCTCAGACCCTTAAAAGAGATGGTAACTTCGGAGTATTTCACCTCCAAAGATCACCATCTCCCAAGGGCAACTAGAGCATAGTGAGGGGCTACTCACGTTCTTTCATCAAATTCCTGTTAATATGGGAGAACTCTGTGTCTATGCTTAATGCACAACTTGCCTAAACACGCAAGAGAGATTATACAACCTTAGAACACTTTCCCACCAGGAGATTCGAACCCTAGCCAGCACAGAAGCCTTACAGCAACTGGCATAACTGGTACGCCTTTAACCCACTGCACCACAGCTCAGACCCTTAAAAGAGATGGTAACTTCGGAGTATTTCACCTCCAAAGATCACCATCTCCCAAGGGCAACTAGAGCATAGTGAGGGGCTACTCACGTTCTTTCATCAAATTCCTGTTAATATGGGAGAACTCTGTGTCTATGCTTAATGCACAACTTGCCTAAACACGCAAGAGAGATTATACAACCTTAGAACACTTTCCCACCAGGAGATTCGAACCCTAGCCAGCACAGAAGCCTTACAGCAACTGGCATAACTGGTACGCCTTTAACCCACTGCACCACAGCTCAGACCCTTAAAAGAGATGGTAACTTCGGAGTATTTCACCTCCAAAGATCACCATCTCCCAAGGGCAACTAGAGCATAGTGAGGGGCTACTCACGTTCTTTCATCAAATTCCTGTTAATATGGGAGAACTCTGTGTCTATGCTTAATGCACAACTTGCCTAAACACGCAAGAGAGATTATACAACCTTAGAACACTTTCCCACCAGGAGATTCGAACCCTAGCCAGCACAGAAGCCTTACAGCAACTGGCATAACTGGTACGCCTTTAACCCACTGCACCACAGCTCAGACCCTTAAAAGAGATGGTAACTTCGGAGTATTTCACCTCCAAAGATCACCATCTCCCAAGGGCAACTAGAGCATAGTGAGGGGCTACTCACGTTCTTTCATCAAATTCCTGTTAATATGGGAGAACTCTGTGTCTATGCTTAATGCACAACTTGCCTAAACACGCAAGAGAGATTATACAACCTTAGAACACTTTCCCACCAGGAGATTCGAACCCTAGCCAGCACAGAAGCCTTACAGCAACTGGCATAACTGGTACGCCTTTAACCCACTGCACCACAGCTCAGACCCTTAAAAGAGATGGTAACTTCGGAGTATTTCACCTCCAAAGATCACCATCTCCCAAGGGCAACTAGAGCATAGTGAGGGGCTACTCACGTTCTTTTCAAATTCCCTGTTAATATGGGAGAACTCTGTGTCTATGCTTAATGCACAACTTGCCTAAACACGCAAGAGAGATTATACAACCTTAGAACACTTTCCCACCAGGAGATTCGAACCCTAGCCAGCACAGAAGCCTTACAGCAACTGGCATAACTGGTACGCCTTTAACCCACTGCACCACAGCTCAGACCCTTAAAAGAGATGGTAACTTCGGAGTATTTCACCTCCAAAGATCACCATCTCCCAAGGGCAACTAGAGCATAGTGAGGGGCTACTCACGTTCTTTCATCAAATTCCTGTTAATATGGGAGAACTCTGTGTCTATGCTTAATGCACAACTTGCCTAAACACGCAAGAGAGATTATACAACCTTAGAACACTTTCCCACCAGGAGATTCGAACCCTAGCCAGCACAGAAGCCTTACAGCAACTGGCATAACTGGTACGCCTTTAACCCACTGCACCACAGCTCAGACCCTTAAAAGAGATGGTAACTTCGGAGTATTTCACCTCCAAAGATCACCATCTCCCAAGGGCAACTAGAGCATAGTGAGGGGCTACTCACGTTCTTTCATCAAATTCCTGTTAATATGGGAGAACTCTGTGTCTATGCTTAATGCACAACTTGCCTAAACACGCAAGAGAGATTATACAACCTTAGAACACTTTCCCACCAGGAGATTCGAACCCTAGCCAGCACAGAAGCCTTACAGCAACTGGCATAACTGGTACGCCTTTAACCCACTGCACCACAGCTCAGACCCTTAAAAGAGATGGTAACTTCGGAGTATTTCACCTCCAAAGATCACCATCTCCCAAGGGCAACTAGAGCATAGTGAGGGGCTACTCACGTTCTTTCATCAAATTCCTGTTAATATGGGAGAACTCTGTGTCTATGCTTAATGCACAACTTGCCTAAACACGCAAGAGAGATTATACAACCTTAGAACACTTTCCCACCAGGAGATTCGAACCCTAGCCAGCACAGAAGCCTTACAGCAACTGGCATAACTGGTACGCCTTTAACCCACTGCACCACAGCTCAGACCCTTAAAAGAGATGGTAACTTCGGAGTATTTCACCTCCAAAGATCACCATCTCCCAAGGGCAACTAGAGCATAGTGAGGGGCTACTCACGTTCTTTCATCAAATTCCTGTTAATATGGGAGAACTCTGTGTCTATGCTTAATGCACAACTTGCCTAAACACGCAAGAGAGATTATACAACCTTAGAACACTTTCCCACCAGGAGATTCGAACCCTAGCCAGCACAGAAGCCTTACAGCAACTGGCATAACTGGTACGCCTTTAACCCACTGCACCACAGCTCAGACCCTTAAAAGAGATGGTAACTTCGGAGTATTTCACCTCCAAAGATCACCATCTCCCAAGGGCAACTAGAGCATAGTGAGGGGCTACTCACGTTCTTTCATCAAATTCCTGTTAATATGGGAGAACTCTGTGTCTATGCTTAATGCACAACTTGCCTAAACACGCAAAGAGAGAGATTATACAACCTTAGAACACTTTCCCACCAGGAGATTCGAACCCTAGCCAGCACAGAAGCCTTACAGCAACTGGCATAACTGGTACGCCTTTAACCCACTGCACCACAGCTCAGACCCTTAAAAGAGATGGTAACTTCGGAGTATTTCACCTCCAAAGATCACCATCTCCCAAGGGCAACTAGAGCATAGTGAGGGGCTACTCACGTTCTTTCATCAAATTCCTGTTAATATGGGAGAACTCTGTGTCTATGCTTAATGCACAACTTGCCTAAACACGCAAGAGAGATTATACAACCTTAGAACACTTTCCCACCAGGAGATTCGAACCCTAGCCAGCACAGAAGCCTTACAGCAACTGGCATAACTGGTACGCCTTTAACCCACTGCACCACAGCTCAGACCCTTAAAAGAGATGGTAACTTCGGAGTATTTCACCTCCAAAGATCACCATCTCCCAAGGGCAACTAGAGCATAGTGAGGGGCTACTCACGTTCTTTCATCAAATTCCTGTTAATATGGGAGAACTCTGTGTCTATGCTTAATGCACAACTTGCCTAAACACGCAAGAGAGATTATACAACCTTAGAACACTTTCCCACCAGGAGATTCGAACCCTAGCCAGCACAGAAGCCTTACAGCAACTGGCATAACTGGTACGCCTTTAACCCACTGCACCACAGCTCAGACCCTTAAAAGAGATGGTAACTTCGGAGTATTTCACCTCCAAAGATCACCATCTCCCAAGGGCAACTAGAGCATAGTGAGGGGCTACTCACGTTCTTTCATCAAATTCCTGTTAATATGGGAGAACTCTGTGTCTATGCTTAATGCACAACTTGCCTAAACACGCAAGAGAGATTATACAACCTTAGAACACTTTCCCACCAGGAGATTCGAACCCTAGCCAGCACAGAAGCCTTACAGCAACTGGCATAACTGGTACGCCTTTAACCCACTGCACCACAGCTCAGACCTTAAAAGAGATGGTAACTTCGGAGTATTTCACCTCCAAAGATCACCATCTCCCAAGGGCAACTAGAGCATAGTGAGGGGCTACTCACGTTCTTTCATCAAATTCCTGTTAATATGGGAGAACTCTGTGTCTATGCTTAATGCACAACTTGCCTAAACACGCAAGAGAGATTATACAACCTTAGAACACTTTCCCACCAGGAGATTCGAACCCTAGCCAGCACAGAAGCCTTACAGCAACTGGCATAACTGGTACGCCTTTAACCCACTGCACCACAGCTCAGACCCTTAAAAGAGATGGTAACTTCGGAGTATTTCACCTCCAAAGATCACCATCTCCCAAGGGCAACTAGAGCATAGTGAGGGGCTACTCACGTTCTTTCATCAAATTCCTGTTAATATGGGAGAACTCTGTGTCTATGCTTAATGCACAACTTGCCTAAACACGCAAGAGAGATTATACAACCTTAGAACACTTTCCCACCAGGAGATTCGAACCCTAGCCAGCACAGAAGCCTTACAGCAACTGGCATAACTGGTACGCCTTTAACCCACTGCACCACAGCTCAGACCCTTAAAAGAGATGGTAACTTCGGAGTATTTCACCTCCAAAGATCACCATCTCCCAAGGGCAACTAGAGCATAGTGAGGGGCTACTCACGTTCTTTCATCAAATTCCTGTTAATATGGGAGAACTCTGTGTCTATGCTTAATGCACAACTTGCCTAAACACGCAAGAGAGATTATACAACCTTAGAACACTTTCCCACCAGGAGATTCGAACCCTAGCCAGCACAGAAGCCTTACAGCAACTGGCATAACTGGTACGCCTTTAACCCACTGCACCACAGCTCAGACCCTTAAAAGAGATGGTAACTTCGGAGTATTTCACCTCCAAAGATCACCATCTCCCAAGGGCAACTAGAGCATAGTGAGGGGCTACTCACGTTCTTTCATCAAATTCCTGTTAATATGGGAGAACTCTGTGTCTATGCTTAATGCACAACTTGCCTAAACACGCAAGAGAGATTATACAACCTTAGAACACTTTCCCACCAGGAGATTCGAACCCTAGCCAGCACAGAAGCCTTACAGCAACTGGCATAACTGGTACGCCTTTAACCCACTGCACCACAGCTCAGACCCTTAAAAGAGATGGTAACTTCGGAGTATTTCACCTCCAAAGATCACCATCTCCCAAGGGCAACTAGAGCATAGTGAGGGGCTACTCACGTTCTTTCATCAAATTCCTGTTAATATGGGAGAACTCTGTGTCTATGCTTAATGCACAACTTGCCTAAACACGCAAGAGAGATTATACAACCTTAGAACACTTTCCCACCAGGAGATTCGAACCCTAGCCAGCACAGAAGCCTTACAGCAACTGGCATAACTGGTACGCCTTTAACCCACTGCACCACAGCTCAGACCCTTAAAAGAGATGGTAACTTCGGAGTATTTCACCTCCAAAGATCACCATCTCCCAAGGGCAACTAGAGCATAGTGAGGGGCTACTCACGTTCTTTCATCAAATTCCTGTTAATATGGGAGAACTCTGTGTCTATGCTTAATGCACAACTTGCCTAAACACGCAAGAGAGATTATACAACCTTAGAACACTTTCCCACCAGGAGATTCGAACCCTAGCCAGCACAGAAGCCTTACAGCAACTGGCATAAGCCTTACAGCAACGCCTTTAACCCACTGCACCACAGCTCAGACCCTTAAAAGAGATGGTAACTTCGGAGTATTTCACCTCCAAAGATCACCATCTCCCAAGGGCAACTAGAGCATAGTGAGGGGCTACTCACGTTCTTTCATCAAATTCCTGTTAATATGGGAGAACTCTGTGTCTATGCTTAATGCACAACTTGCCTAAACACGCAAGAGAGATTATACAACCTTAGAACACTTTCCCACCAGGAGATTCGAACCCTAGCCAGCACAGAAGCCTTACAGCAACTGGCATAACTGGTACGCCTTTAACCCACTGCACCACAGCTCAGACCCTTAAAAGAGATGGTAACTTCGGAGTATTTCACCTCCAAAGATCACCATCTCCCAAGGGCAACTAGAGCATAGTGAGGGGCTACTCACGTTCTTTCATCAAATTCCTGTTAATATGGGAGAACTCTGTGTCTATGCTTAATGCACAACTTGCCTAAACACGCAAGAGAGATTATACAACCTTAGAACACTTTCCCACCAGGAGATTCGAACCCTAGCCAGCACAGAAGCCTTACAGCAACTGGCATAACTGGTACGCCTTTAACCCACTGCACCACAGCTCAGACCCTTAAAAGAGATGGTAACTTCGGAGTATTTCACCTCCAAAGATCACCATCTCCCAAGGGCAACTAGAGCATAGTGAGGGGCTACTCACGTTCTTTCATCAAATTCCTGTTAATATGGGAGAACTCTGTGTCTATGCTTAATGCACAACTTGCCTAAACACGCAAGAGAGATTATACAACCTTAGAACACTTTCCCACCAGGAGATTCGAACCCTAGCCAGCACAGAAGCCTTACAGCAACTGGCATAACTGGTACGCCTTTAACCCACTGCACCACAGCTCAGACCCTTAAAAGAGATGGTAACTTCGGAGTATTTCACCTCCAAAGATCACCATCTCCCAAGGGCAACTAGAGCATAGTGAGGGGCTACTCACGTTCTTTCATCAAATTCCTGTTAATATGGGAGAACTCTGTGTCTATGCTTAATGCACAACTTGCCTAAACACGCAAGAGAGATTATACAACCTTAGAACACTTTCCCACCAGGAGATTCGAACCCTAGCCAGCACAGAAGCCTTACAGCAACTGGCATAACTGGTACGCCTTTAACCCACTGCACCACAGCTCAGACCCTTAAAAGAGATGGTAACTTCGGAGTATTTCACCTCCAAAGATCACCATCTCCCAAGGGCAACTAGAGCATAGTGAGGGGCTACTCACGTTCTTTCATCAAATTCCTGTTAATATGGGAGAACTCTGTGTCTATGCTTAATGCACAACTTGCCTAAACACGCAAGAGAGATTATACAACCTTAGAACACTTTCCCACCAGGAGATTCGAACCCTAGCCAGCACAGAAGCCTTACAGCAACTGGCATAACTGGTACGCCTTTAACCCACTGCACCACAGCTCAGACCCTTAAAAGAGATGGTAACTTCGGAGTATTTCACCTCCAAAGATCACCATCTCCCAAGGGCAACTAGAGCATAGTGAGGGGCTACTCACGTTCTTTCATCAAATTCCTGTTAATATGGGAGAACTCTGTGTCTATGCTTAATGCACAACTTGCCTAAACACGCAAGAGAGATTATACAACCTTAGAACACTTTCCCACCAGGAGATTCGAACCCTAGCCAGCACAGAAGCCTTACAGCAACTGGCATAACTGGTACGCCTTTAACCCACTGCACCACAGCTCAGACCCTTAAAAGAGATGGTAACTTCGGAGTATTTCACCTCCAAAGATCACCATCTCCCAAGGGCAACTAGAGCATAGTGAGGGGCTACTCACGTTCTTTCATCAAATTCCTGTTAATATGGGAGAACTCTGTGTCTATGCTTAATGCACAACTTGCCTAAACACGCAAGAGAGATTATACAACCTTAGAACACTTTCCCACCAGGAGATTCGAACCCTAGCCAGCACAGAAGCCTTACAGCAACTGGCATAACTGGTACGCCTTTAACCCACTGCACCACAGCTCAGACCCTTAAAAGAGATGGTAACTTCGGAGTATTTCACCTCCAAAGATCACCATCTCCCAAGGGCAACTAGAGCATAGTGAGGGGCTACTCACGTTCTTTCATCAAATTCCTGTTAATATGGGAGAACTCTGTGTCTATGCTTAATGCACAACTTGCCTAAACACGCAAGAGAGATTATACAACCTTAGAACACTTTCCCACCAGGAGATTCGAACCCTAGCCAGCACAGAAGCCTTACAGCAACTGGCATAACTGGTACGCCTTTAACCCACTGCACCACAGCTCAGACCCTTAAAAGAGATGGTAACTTCGGAGTATTTCACCTCCAAAGATCACCATCTCCCAAGGGCAACTAGAGCATAGTGAGGGGCTACTCACGTTCTTTCATCAAATTCCTGTTAATATGGGAGAACTCTGTGTCTATGCTTAATGCACAACTTGCCTAAACACGCAAGAGAGATTATACAACCTTAGAACACTTTCCCACCAGGAGATTCGAACCCTAGCCAGCACAGAAGCCTTACAGCAACTGGCATAACTGGTACGCCTTTAACCCACTGCACCACAGCTCAGACCCTTAAAAGAGATGGTAACTTCGGAGTATTTCACCTCCAAAGATCACCATCTCCCAAGGGCAACTAGAGCATAGTGAGGGGCTACTCACGTTCTTTCATCAAATTCCTGTTAATATGGGAGAACTCTGTGTCTATGCTTAATGCACAACTTGCCTAAACACGCAAGAGAGATTATACAACCTTAGAACACTTTCCCACCAGGAGATTCGAACCCTAGCCAGCACAGAAGCCTTACAGCAACTGGCATAACTGGTACGCCTTTAACCCACTGCACCACAGCTCAGACCCTTAAAAGAGATGGTAACTTCGGAGTATTTCACCTCCAAAGATCACCATCTCCCAAGGGCAACTAGAGCATAGTGAGGGGCTACTCACGTTCTTTCATCAAATTCCTGTTAATATGGGAGAACTCTGTGTCTATGCTTAATGCACAACTTGCCTAAACACGCAAGAGAGATTATACAACCTTAGAACACTTTCCCACCAGGAGATTCGAACCCTAGCCAGCACAGAAGCCTTACAGCAACTGGCATAACTGGTACGCCTTTAACCCACTGCACCACAGCTCAGACCCTTAAAAGAGATGGTAACTTCGGAGTATTTCACCTCCAAAGATCACCATCTCCCAAGGGCAACTAGAGCATAGTGAGGGGCTACTCACGTTCTTTCATCAAATTCCTGTTAATATGGGAGAACTCTGTGTCTATGCTTAATGCACAACTTGCCTAAACACGCAAGAGAGATTATACAACCTTAGAACACTTTCCCACCAGGAGATTCGAACCCTAGCCAGCACAGAAGCCTTACAGCAACTGGCATAACTGGTACGCCTTTAACCCACTGCACCACAGCTCAGACCCTTAAAAGAGATGGTAACTTCGGAGTATTTCACCTCCAAAGATCACCATCTCCCAAGGGCAACTAGAGCATAGTGAGGGGCTACTCACGTTCTTTCATCAAATTCCTGTTAATATGGGAGAACTCTGTGTCTATGCTTAATGCACAACTTGCCTAAACACGCAAGAGAGATTATACAACCTTAGAACACTTTCCCACCAGGAGATTCGAACCCTAGCCAGCACAGAAGCCTTACAGCAACTGGCATAACTGGTACGCCTTTAACCCACTGCACCACAGCTCAGACCCTTAAAAGAGATGGTAACTTCGGAGTATTTCACCTCCAAAGATCACCATCTCCCAAGGGCAACTAGAGCATAGTGAGGGGCTACTCACGTTCTTTCATCAAATTCCTGTTAATATGGGAGAACTCTGTGTCTATGCTTAATGCACAACTTGCCTAAACACGCAAGAGAGATTATACAACCTTAGAACACTTTCCCACCAGGAGATTCGAACCCTAGCCAGCACAGAAGCCTTACAGCAACTGGCATAACTGGTACGCCTTTAACCCACTGCACCACAGCTCAGACCCTTAAAAGAGATGGTAACTTCGGAGTATTTCACCTCCAAAGATCACCATCTCCCAAGGGCAACTAGAGCATAGTGAGGGGCTACTCACGTTCTTTCATCAAATTCCTGTTAATATGGGAGAACTCTGTGTCTATGCTTAATGCACAACTTGCCTAAACACGCAAGAGAGATTATACAACCTTAGAACACTTTCCCACCAGGAGATTCGAACCCTAGCCAGCACAGAAGCCTTACAGCAACTGGCATAACTGGTACGCCTTTAACCCACTGCACCACAGCTCAGACCCTTAAAAGAGATGGTAACTTCGGAGTATTTCACCTCCAAAGATCACCATCTCCCAAGGGCAACTAGAGCATAGTGAGGGGCTACTCACGTTCTTTCATCAAATTCCTGTTAATATGGGAGAACTCTGTGTCTATGCTTAATGCACAACTTGCCTAAACACGCAAGAGAGATTATACAACCTTAGAACACTTTCCCACCAGGAGATTCGAACCCTAGCCAGCACAGAAGCCTTACAGCAACTGGCATAACTGGTACGCCTTTAACCCACTGCACCACAGCTCAGACCCTTAAAAGAGATGGTAACTTCGGAGTATTTCACCTCCAAAGATCACCATCTCCCAAGGGCAACTAGAGCATAGTGAGGGGCTACTCACGTTCTTTCATCAAATTCCTGTTAATATGGGAGAACTCTGTGTCTATGCTTAATGCACAACTTGCCTAAACACGCAAGAGAGATTATACAACCTTAGAACACTTTCCCACCAGGAGATTCGAACCCTAGCCAGCACAGAAGCCTTACAGCAACTGGCATAACTGGTACGCCTTTAACCCACTGCACCACAGCTCAGACCCTTAAAAGAGATGGTAACTTCGGAGTATTTCACCTCCAAAGATCACCATCTCCCAAGGGCAACTAGAGCATAGTGAGGGGCTACTCACGTTCTTTCATCAAATTCCTGTTAATATGGGAGAACTCTGTGTCTATGCTTAATGCACAACTTGCCTAAACACGCAAGAGAGATTATACAACCTTAGAACACTTTCCCACCAGGAGATTCGAACCCTAGCCAGCACAGAAGCCTTACAGCAACTGGCATAACTGGTACGCCTTTAACCCACTGCACCACAGCTCAGACCCTTAAAAGAGATGGTAACTTCGGAGTATTTCACCTCCAAAGATCACCATCTCCCAAGGGCAACTAGAGCATAGTGAGGGGCTACTCACGTTCTTTCATCAAATTCCTGTTAATATGGGAGAACTCTGTGTCTATGCTTAATGCACAACTTGCCTAAACACGCAAGAGAGATTATACAACCTTAGAACACTTTCCCACCAGGAGATTCGAACCCTAGCCAGCACAGAAGCCTTACAGCAACTGGCATAACTGGTACGCCTTTAACCCACTGCACCACAGCTCAGACCCTTAAAAGAGATGGTAACTTCGGAGTATTTCACCTCCAAAGATCACCATCTCCCAAGGGCAACTAGAGCATAGTGAGGGGCTACTCACGTTCTTTCATCAAATTCCTGTTAATATGGGAGAACTCTGTGTCTATGCTTAATGCACAACTTGCCTAAACACGCAAGAGAGATTATACAACCTTAGAACACTTTCCCACCAGGAGATTCGAACCCTAGCCAGCACAGAAGCCTTACAGCAACTGGCATAACTGGTACGCCTTTAACCCACTGCACCACAGCTCAGACCCTTAAAAGAGATGGTAACTTCGGAGTATTTCACCTCCAAAGATCACCATCTCCCAAGGGCAACTAGAGCATAGTGAGGGGCTACTCACGTTCTTTCATCAAATTCCTGTTAATATGGGAGAACTCTGTGTCTATGCTTAATGCACAACTTGCCTAAACACGCAAGAGAGATTATACAACCTTAGAACACTTTCCCACCAGGAGATTCGAACCCTAGCCAGCACAGAAGCCTTACAGCAACTGGCATAACTGGTACGCCTTTAACCCACTGCACCACAGCTCAGACCCTTAAAAGAGATGGTAACTTCGGAGTATTTCACCTCCAAAGATCACCATCTCCCAAGGGCAACTAGAGCATAGTGAGGGGCTACTCACGTTCTTTCATCAAATTCCTGTTAATATGGGAGAACTCTGTGTCTATGCTTAATGCACAACTTGCCTAAACACGCAAGAGAGATTATACAACCTTAGAACACTTTCCCACCAGGAGATTCGAACCCTAGCCAGCACAGAAGCCTTACAGCAACTGGCATAACTGGTACGCCTTTAACCCACTGCACCACAGCTCAGACCCTTAAAAGAGATGGTAACTTCGGAGTATTTCACCTCCAAAGATCACCATCTCCCAAGGGCAACTAGAGCATAGTGAGGGGCTACTCACGTTCTTTCATCAAATTCCTGTTAATATGGGAGAACTCTGTGTCTATGCTTAATGCACAACTTGCCTAAACACGCAAGAGAGATTATACAACCTTAGAACACTTTCCCACCAGGAGATTCGAACCCTAGCCAGCACAGAAGCCTTACAGCAACTGGCATAACTGGTACGCCTTTAACCCACTGCACCACAGCTCAGACCCTTAAAAGAGATGGTAACTTCGGAGTATTTCACCTCCAAAGATCACCATCTCCCAAGGGCAACTAGAGCATAGTGAGGGGCTACTCACGTTCTTTCATCAAATTCCTGTTAATATGGGAGAACTCTGTGTCTATGCTTAATGCACAACTTGCCTAAACACGCAAGAGAGATTATACAACCTTAGAACACTTTCCCACCAGGAGATTCGAACCCTAGCCAGCACAGAAGCCTTACAGCAACTGGCATAACTGGTACGCCTTTAACCCACTGCACCACAGCTCAGACCCTTAAAAGAGATGGTAACTTCGGAGTATTTCACCTCCAAAGATCACCATCTCCCAAGGGCAACTAGAGCATAGTGAGGGGCTACTCACGTTCTTTCATCAAATTCCTGTTAATATGGGAGAACTCTGTGTCTATGCTTAATGCACAACTTGCCTAAACACGCAAGAGAGATTATACAACCTTAGAACACTTTCCCACCAGGAGATTCGAACCCTAGCCAGCACAGAAGCCTTACAGCAACTGGCATAACTGGTACGCCTTTAACCCACTGCACCACAGCTCAGACCCTTAAAAGAGATGGTAACTTCGGAGTATTTCACCTCCAAAGATCACCATCTCCCAAGGGCAACTAGAGCATAGTGAGGGGCTACTCACGTTCTTTCATCAAATTCCTGTTAATATGGGAGAACTCTGTGTCTATGCTTAATGCACAAAACACACAAGAGAGATTATACAACCTTAGAACACTTTCCCACCAGGAGATTCGAACCCTAGCCAGCACAGAAGCCTTACAGCAACTGGCATAACTGGTACGCCTTTAACCCACTGCACCACAGCTCAGACCCTTAAAAGAGATGGTAACTTCGGAGTATTTCACCTCCAAAGATCACCATCTCCCAAGGGCAACTAGAGCATAGTGAGGGGCTACTCACGTTCTTTCATCAAATTCCTGTTAATATGGGAGAACTCTGTGTCTATGCTTAATGCACAACTTGCCTAAACACGCAAGAGAGATTATACAACCTTAGAACACTTTCCCACCAGGAGATTCGAACCCTAGCCAGCACAGAAGCCTTACAGCAACTGGCATAACTGGTACGCCTTTAACCCACTGCACCACAGCTCAGACCCTTAAAAGAGATGGTAACTTCGGAGTATTTCACCTCCAAAGATCACCATCTCCCAAGGGCAACTAGAGCATAGTGAGGGGCTACTCACGTTCTTTCATCAAATTCCTGTTAATATGGGAGAACTCTGTGTCTATGCTTAATGCACAACTTGCCTAAACACGCAAGAGAGATTATACAACCTTAGAACACTTTCCCACCAGGAGATTCGAACCCTAGCCAGCACAGAAGCCTTACAGCAACTGGCATAACTGGTACGCCTTTAACCCACTGCACCACAGCTCAGACCCTTAAAAGAGATGGTAACTTCGGAGTATTTCACCTCCAAAGATCACCATCTCCCAAGGGCAACTAGAGCATAGTGAGGGGCTACTCACGTTCTTTCATCAAATTCCTGTTAATATGGGAGAACTCTGTGTCTATGCTTAATGCACAACTTGCCTAAACACGCAAGAGAGATTATACAACCTTAGAACACTTTCCCACCAGGAGATTCGAACCCTAGCCAGCACAGAAGCCTTACAGCAACTGGCATAACTGGTACGCCTTTAACCCACTGCACCACAGCTCAGACCCTTAAAAGAGATGGTAACTTCGGAGTATTTCACCTCCAAAGATCACCACCCTCCCAAGGGCAACTAGAGCATAGTGAGGGGCTACTCACGTTCTTTCATCAAATTCCTGTTAATATGGGAGAACTCTGTGTCTATGCTTAATGCACAACTTGCCTAAACACGCAAGAGAGATTATACAACCTTAGAACACTTTCCCACCAGGAGATTCGAACCCTAGCCAGCACAGAAGCCTTACAGCAACTGGCATAACTGGTACGCCTTTAACCCACTGCACCACAGCTCAGACCCTTAAAAGAGATGGTAACTTCGGAGTATTTCACCTCCAAAGATCACCATCTCCCAAGGGCAACTAGAGCATAGTGAGGGGCTACTCACGTTCTTTCATCAAATTCCTGTTAATATGGGAGAACTCTGTGTCTATGCTTAATGCACAACTTGCCTAAACACGCAAGAGAGATTATACAACCTTAGAACACTTTCCCACCAGGAGATTCGAACCCTAGCCAGCACAGAAGCCTTACAGCAACTGGCATAACTGGTACGCCTTTAACCCACTGCACCACAGCTCAGACCCTTAAAAGAGATGGTAACTTCGGAGTATTTCACCTCCAAAGATCACCATCTCCCAAGGGCAACTAGAGCATAGTGAGGGGCTACTCACGTTCTTTCATCAAATTCCTGTTAATATGGGAGAACTCTGTGTCTATGCTTAATGCACAACTTGCCTAAACACGCAAGAGAGATTATACAACCTTAGAACACTTTCCCACCAGGAGATTCGAACCCTAGCCAGCACAGAAGCCTTACAGCAACTGGCATAACTGGTACGCCTTTAACCCACTGCACCACAGCTCAGACCCTTAAAAGAGATGGTAACTTCGGAGTATTTCACCTCCAAAGATCACCATCTCCCAAGGGCAACTAGAGCATAGTGAGGGGCTACTCACGTTCTTTCATCAAATTCCTGTTAATATGGGAGAACTCTGTGTCTATGCTTAATGCACAACTTGCCTAAACACGCAAGAGAGATTATACAACCTTAGAACACTTTCCCACCAGGAGATTCGAACCCTAGCCAGCACAGAAGCCTTACAGCAACTGGCATAACTGGTACGCCTTTAACCCACTGCACCACAGCTCAGACCCTTAAAAGAGATGGTAACTTCGGAGTATTTCACCTCCAAAGATCACCATCTCCCAAGGGCAACTAGAGCATAGTGAGGGGCTACTCACGTTCTTTCATCAAATTCCTGTTAATATGGGAGAACTCTGTGTCTATGCTTAATGCACAACTTGCCTAAACACGCAAGAGAGATTATACAACCTTAGAACACTTTCCCACCAGGAGATTCGAACCCTAGCCAGCACAGAAGCCTTACAGCAACTGGCATAACTGGTACGCCTTTAACCCACTGCACCACAGCTCAGACCCTTAAAAGAGATGGTAACTTCGGAGTATTTCACCTCCAAAGATCACCATCTCCCAAGGGCAACTAGAGCATAGTGAGGGGCTACTCACGTTCTTTCATCAAATTCCTGTTAATATGGGAGAACTCTGTGTCTATGCTTAATGCACAACTTGCCTAAACACGCAAGAGAGATTATACAACCTTAGAACACTTTCCCACCAGGAGATTCGAACCCTAGCCAGCACAGAAGCCTTACAGCAACTGGCATAACTGGTACGCCTTTAACCCACTGCACCACAGCTCAGACCCTTAAAAGAGATGGTAACTTCGGAGTATTTCACCTCCAAAGATCACCATCTCCCAAGGGCAACTAGAGCATAGTGAGGGGCTACTCACGTTCTTTCATCAAATTCCTGTTAATATGGGAGAACTCTGTGTCTATGCTTAATGCACAACTTGCCTAAACACGCAAGAGAGATTATACAACCTTAGAACACTTTCCCACCAGGAGATTCGAACCCTAGCCAGCACAGAAGCCTTACAGCAACTGGCATAACTGGTACGCCTTTAACCCACTGCACCACAGCTCAGACCCTTAAAAGAGATGGTAACTTCGGAGTATTTCACCTCCAAAGATCACCATCTCCCAAGGGCAACTAGAGCATAGTGAGGGGCTACTCACGTTCTTTCATCAATTCCTGTTAATATGGGAGAACTCTGTGTCTATGCTTAATAGAGATTATACAACCTTAGAGAATTCTGTGTCTATGCTTAATGCACAACTTGCCTAAACACTAGAGCAAGAGAGATTATACAACCTTAGAACACTTTTGCCACCAGGAGATTCGAACCCTAGCCAGCACAGAAGCCTTACAGCAACTGGCATAACTGGTACGCCTTTAACCCACTGCACCACAGCTCAGACCCTTAAAAGAGATGGTAACTTCGGAGTATTTCACCTCCAAAGATCACCATCTCCCAAGGGCAACTAGAGCATAGTGAGGGGCTACTCACGTTCTTTCATCAAATTCCTGTTAATATGGGAGAACTCTGTGTCTATGCTTAATGCACAACTTGCCTAAACACGCAAGAGAGATTATACAACCTTAGAACACTTTCCCACCAGGAGATTCGAACCCTAGCCAGCACAGAAGCCTTACAGCAACTGGCATAACTGGTACGCCTTTAACCCACTGCACCACAGCTCAGACCCTTAAAAGAGATGGTAACTTCGGAGTATTTCACCTCCAAAGATCACCATCTCCCAAGGGCAACTAGAGCATAGTGAGGGGCTACTCACGTTCTTTCATCAAATTCCTGTTAATATGGGAGAACTCTGTGTCTATGCTTAATGCACAACTTGCCTAAACACGCAAGAGAGATTATACAACCTTAGAACACTTTCCCACCAGGAGATTCGAACCCTAGCCAGCACAGAAGCCTTACAGCAACTGGCATAACTGGTACGCCTTTAACCCACTGCACCACAGCTCAGACCCTTAAAAGAGATGGTAACTTCGGAGTATTTCACCTCCAAAGATCACCATCTCCCAAGGGCAACTAGAGCATAGTGAGGGGCTACTCACGTTCTTTCATCAAATTCCTGTTAATATGGGAGAACTCTGTGTCTATGCTTAATGCACAACTTGCCTAAACACGCAAGAGAGATTATACAACCTTAGAACACTTTCCCACCAGGAGATTCGAACCCTAGCCAGCACAGAAGCCTTACAGCAACTGGCATAACTGGTACGCCTTTAACCCACTGCACCACAGCTCAGACCCTTAAAAGAGATGGTAACTTCGGAGTATTTCACCTCCAAAGATCACCATCTCCCAAGGGCAACTAGAGCATAGTGAGGGGCTACTCACGTTCTTTCATCAAATTCCTGTTAATATGGGAGAACTCTGTGTCTATGCTTAATGCACAACTTGCCTAAACACGCAAGAGAGATTATACAACCTTAGAACACTTTCCCACCAGGAGATTCGAACCCTAGCCAGCACAGAAGCCTTACAGCAACTGGCATAACTGGTACGCCTTTAACCCACTGCACCACAGCTCAGACCCTTAAAAGAGATGGTAACTTCGGAGTATTTCACCTCCAAAGATCACCATCTCCCAAGGGCAACTAGAGCATAGTGAGGGGCTACTCACGTTCTTTCATCAAATTCCTGTTAATATGGGAGAACTCTGTGTCTATGCTTAATGCACAACTTGCCTAAACACGCAAGAGAGATTATACAACCTTAGAACACTTTCCCACCAGGAGATTCGAACCCTAGCCAGCACAGAAGCCTTACAGCAACTGGCATAACTGGTACGCCTTTAACCCACTGCACCACAGCTCAGACCCTTAAAAGAGATGGTAACTTCGGAGTATTTCACCTCCAAAGATCACCATCTCCCAAGGGCAACTAGAGCATAGTGAGGGGCTACTCACGTTCTTTCATCAAATTCCTGTTAATATGGGAGAACTCTGTGTCTATGCTTAATGCACAACTTGCCTAAACACGCAAGAGAGATTATACAACCTTAGAACACTTTCCCACCAGGAGATTCGAACCCTAGCCAGCACAGAAGCCTTACAGCAACTGGCATAACTGGTACGCCTTTAACCCACTGCACCACAGCTCAGACCCTTAAAAGAGATGGTAACTTCGGAGTATTTCACCTCCAAAGATCACCATCTCCCAAGGGCAACTAGAGCATAGTGAGGGGCTACTCACGTTCTTTCATCAAATTCCTGTTAA
Source organism: Procambarus clarkii (assembly GCF_020424385.1). Taxonomy (NCBI): domain Eukaryota; kingdom Metazoa; phylum Arthropoda; class Malacostraca; order Decapoda; family Cambaridae; genus Procambarus; species Procambarus clarkii. The sequence continues at coordinate 47,910 of NW_025573608.1, forward strand.
TATGGGAGAACTCTGTGTCTATGCTTAATGCACAACTTGCCTAAACACGCAAGAGAGATTATACAACCTTAGAACACTTTCCCACCAGGAGATTCGAACCCTAGCCAGCACAGAAGCCTTACAGCAACTGGCATAACTGGTACGCCTTTAACCCACTGCACCACAGCTCAGACCCTTAAAAGAGATGGTAACTTCGGAGTATTTCACCTCCAAAGATCACCATCTCCCAAGGGCAACTAGAGCATAGTGAGGGGCTACTCACGTTCTTTCATCAAATTCCTGTTAATATGGGAGAACTCTGTGTCTATGCTTAATGCACAACTTGCCTAAACACGCAAGAGAGATTATACAACCTTAGAACACTTTCCCACCAGGAGATTCGAACCCTAGCCAGCACAGAAGCCTTACAGCAACTGGCATAACTGGTACGCCTTTAACCCACTGCACCACAGCTCAGACCCTTAAAAGAGATGGTAACTTCGGAGTATTTCACCTCCAAAGATCACCATCTCCCAAGGGCAACTAGAGCATAGTGAGGGGCTACTCACGTTCTTTCATCAAATTCCTGTTAATATGGGAGAACTCTGTGTCTATGCTTAATGCACAACTTGCCTAAACACGCAAGAGAGATTATACAACCTTAGAACACTTTCCCACCAGGAGATTCGAACCCTAGCCAGCACAGAAGCCTTACAGCAACTGGCATAACTGGTACGCCTTTAACCCACTGCACCACAGCTCAGACCCTTAAAAGAGATGGTAACTTCGGAGTATTTCACCTCCAAAGATCACCATCTCCCAAGGGCAACTAGAGCATAGTGAGGGCTACTCACGTTCTTTCATCAAATTCCTGTTAATATGGGAGAACTCTGTGTCTATGCTTAATGCACAACTTGCCTAAACACGCAAGAGAGATTATACAACCTTAGAACACTTTCCCACCAGGAGATTCGAACCCTAGCCAGCACAGAAGCCTTACAGCAACTGGCATAACTGGTACGCCTTTAACCCACTGCACCACAGCTCAGACCCTTAAAAGAGATGGTAACTTCGGAGTATTTCACCTCCAAAGATCACCATCTCCCAAGGGCAACTAGAGCATAGTGAGGGGCTACTCACGTTCTTTCATCAAATTCCTGTTAATATGGGAGAACTCTGTGTCTATGCTTAATGCACAACTTGCCTAAACACGCAAGAGAGATTATACAACCTTAGAACACTTTCCCACCAGGAGATTCGAACCCTAGCCAGCACAGAAGCCTTACAGCAACTGGCATAACTGGTACGCCTTTAACCCACTGCACCACAGCTCAGACCCTTAAAAGAGATGGTAACTTCGGAGTATTTCACCTCCAAAGATCACCATCTCCCAAGGGCAACTAGAGCATAGTGAGGGGCTACTCACGTTCTTTCATCAAATTCCTGTTAATATGGGAGAACTCTGTGTCTATGCTTAATGCACAACTTGCCTAAACACGCAAGAGAGATTATACAACCTTAGAACACTTTCCCACCAGGAGATTCGAACCCTAGCCAGCACAGAAGCCTTACAGCAACTGGCATAACTGGTACGCCTTTAACCCACTGCACCACAGCTCAGACCCTTAAAAGAGATGGTAACTTCGGAGTATTTCACCTCCAAAGATCACCATCTCCCAAGGGCAACTAGAGCATAGTGAGGGGCTACTCACGTTCTTTCATCAAATTCCTGTTAATATGGGAGAACTCTGTGTCTATGCTTAATGCACAACTTGCCTAAACACGCAAGAGAGATTATACAACCTTAGAACACTTTCCCACCAGGAGATTCGAACCCTAGCCAGCACAGAAGCCTTACAGCAACTGGCATAACTGGTACGCCTTTAACCCACTGCACCACAGCTCAGACCCTTAAAAGAGATGGTAACTTCGGAGTATTTCACCTCCAAAGATCACCATCTCCCAAGGGCAACTAGAGCATAGTGAGGGGCTACTCACGTTCTTTCATCAAATTCCTGTTAATATGGGAGAACTCTGTGTCTATGCTTAATGCACAACTTGCCTAAACACGCAAGAGAGATTATACAACCTTAGAACACTTTCCCACCAGGAGATTCGAACCCTAGCCAGCACAGAAGCCTTACAGCAACTGGCATAACTGGTACGCCTTTAACCCACTGCACCACAGCTCAGACCCTTAAAAGAGATGGTAACTTCGGAGTATTTCACCTCCAAAGATCACCATCTCCCAAGGGCAACTAGAGCATAGTGAGGGGCTACTCACGTTCTTTCATCAAATTCCTGTTAATATGGGAGAACTCTGTGTCTATGCTTAATGCACAACTTGCCTAAACACGCAAGAGAGATTATACAACCTTAGAACACTTTCCCACCAGGAGATTCGAACCCTAGCCAGCACAGAAGCCTTACAGCAACTGGCATAACTGGTACGCCTTTAACCCACTGCACCACAGCTCAGACCCTTAAAAGAGATGGTAACTTCGGAGTATTTCACCTCCAAAGATCACCATCTCCCAAGGGCAACTAGAGCATAGTGAGGGGCTACTCACGTTCTTTCATCAAATTCCTGTTAATATGGGAGAACTCTGTGTCTATGCTTAATGCACAACTTGCCTAAACACGCAAGAGAGATTATACAACCTTAGAACACTTTCCCACCAGGAGATTCGAACCCTAGCCAGCACAGAAGCCTTACAGCAACTGGCATAACTGGTACGCCTTTAACCCACTGCACCACAGCTCAGACCCTTAAAAGAGATGGTAACTTCGGAGTATTTCACCTCCAAAGATCACCATCTCCCAAGGGCAACTAGAGCATAGTGAGGGGCTACTCACGTTCTTTCATCAAATTCCTGTTAATATGGGAGAACTCTGTGTCTATGCTTAATGCACAACTTGCCTAAACACGCAAGAGAGATTATACAACCTTAGAACACTTTCCCACCAGGAGATTCGAACCCTAGCCAGCACAGAAGCCTTACAGCAACTGGCATAACTGGTACGCCTTTAACCCACTGCACCACAGCTCAGACCCTTAAAAGAGATGGTAACTTCGGAGTATTTCACCTCCAAAGATCACCATCTCCCAAGGGCAACTAGAGCATAGTGAGGGGCTACTCACGTTCTTTCATCAAATTCCTGTTAATATGGGAGAACTCTGTGTCTATGCTTAATGCACAACTTGCCTAAACACGCAAGAGAGATTATACAACCTTAGAACACTTTCCCACCAGGAGATTCGAACCCTAGCCAGCACAGAAGCCTTACAGCAACTGGCATAACTGGTACGCCTTTAACCCACTGCACCACAGCTCAGACCCTTAAAAGAGATGGTAACTTCGGAGTATTTCACCTCCAAAGATCACCATCTCCCAAGGGCAACTAGAGCATAGTGAGGGGCTACTCACGTTCTTTCATCAAATTCCTGTTAATATGGGAGAACTCTGTGTCTATGCTTAATGCACAACTTGCCTAAACACGCAAGAGAGATTATACAACCTTAGAACACTTTCCCACCAGGAGATTCGAACCCTAGCCAGCACAGAAGCCTTACAGCAACTGGCATAACTGGTACGCCTTTAACCCACTGCACCACAGCTCAGACCCTTAAAAGAGATGGTAACTTCGGAGTATTTCACCTCCAAAGATCACCATCTCCCAAGGGCAACTAGAGCATAGTGAGGGGCTACTCACGTTCTTTCATCAAATTCCTGTTAATATGGGAGAACTCTGTGTCTATGCTTAATGCACAACTTGCCTAAACACGCAAGAGAGATTATACAACCTTAGAACACTTTCCCACCAGGAGATTCGAACCCTAGCCAGCACAGAAGCCTTACAGCAACTGGCATAACTGGTACGCCTTTAACCCACTGCACCACAGCTCAGACCCTTAAAAGAGATGGTAACTTCGGAGTATTTCACCTCCAAAGATCACCATCTCCCAAGGGCAACTAGAGCATAGTGAGGGGCTACTCACGTTCTTTCATCAAATTCCTGTTAATATGGGAGAACTCTGTGTCTATGCTTAATGCACAACTTGCCTAAACACGCAAGAGAGATTATACAACCTTAGAACACTTTCCCACCAGGAGATTCGAACCCTAGCCAGCACAGAAGCCTTACAGCAACTGGCATAACTGGTACGCCTTTAACCCACTGCACCACAGCTCAGACCCTTAAAAGAGATGGTAACTTCGGAGTATTTCACCTCCAAAGATCACCATCTCCCAAGGGCAACTAGAGCATAGTGAGGGGCTACTCACGTTCTTTCATCAAATTCCTGTTAATATGGGAGAACTCTGTGTCTATGCTTAATGCACAACTTGCCTAAACACGCAAGAGAGATTATACAACCTTAGAACACTTTCCCACCAGGAGATTCGAACCCTAGCCAGCACAGAAGCCTTACAGCAACTGGCATAACTGGTACGCCTTTAACCCACTGCACCACAGCTCAGACCCTTAAAAGAGATGGTAACTTCGGAGTATTTCACCTCCAAAGATCACCATCTCCCAAGGGCAACTAGAGCATAGTGAGGGGCTACTCACGTTCTTTCATCAAATTCCTGTTAATATGGGAGAACTCTGTGTCTATGCTTAATGCACAACTTGCCTAAACACGCAAGAGAGATTATACAACCTTAGAACACTTTCCCACCAGGAGATTCGAACCCTAGCCAGCACAGAAGCCTTACAGCAACTGGCATAACTGGTACGCCTTTAACCCACTGCACCACAGCTCAGACCCTTAAAAGAGATGGTAACTTCGGAGTATTTCACCTCCAAAGATCACCATCTCCCAAGGGCAACTAGAGCATAGTGAGGGGCTACTCACGTTCTTTCATCAAATTCCTGTTAATATGGGAGAACTCTGTGTCTATGCTTAATGCACAACTTGCCTAAACACGCAAGAGAGATTATACAACCTTAGAACACTTTCCCACCAGGAGATTCGAACCCTAGCCAGCACAGAAGCCTTACAGCAACTGGCATAACTGGTACGCCTTTAACCCACTGCACCACAGCTCAGACCCTTAAAAGAGATGGTAACTTCGGAGTATTTCACCTCCAAAGATCACCATCTCCCAAGGGCAACTAGAGCATAGTGAGGGGCTACTCACGTTCTTTCATCAAATTCCTGTTAATATGGGAGAACTCTGTGTCTATGCTTAATGCACAACTTGCCTAAACACGCAAGAGAGATTATACAACCTTAGAACACTTTCCCACCAGGAGATTCGAACCCTAGCCAGCACAGAAGCCTTACAGCAACTGGCATAACTGGTACGCCTTTAACCCACTGCACCACAGCTCAGACCCTTAAAAGAGATGGTAACTTCGGAGTATTTCACCTCCAAAGATCACCATCTCCCAAGGGCAACTAGAGCATAGTGAGGGGCTACTCACGTTCTTTCATCAAATTCCTGTTAATATGGGAGAACTCTGTGTCTATGCTTAATGCACAACTTGCCTAAACACGCAAGAGAGATTATACAACCTTAGAACACTTTCCCACCAGGAGATTCGAACCCTAGCCAGCACAGAAGCCTTACAGCAACTGGCATAACTGGTACGCCTTTAACCCACTGCACCACAGCTCAGACCCTTAAAAGAGATGGTAACTTCGGAGTATTTCACCTCCAAAGATCACCATCTCCCAAGGGCAACTAGAGCATAGTGAGGGGCTACTCACGTTCTTTCATCAAATTCCTGTTAATATGGGAGAACTCTGTGTCTATGCTTAATGCACAACTTGCCTAAACACGCAAGAGAGATTATACAACCTTAGAACACTTTCCCACCAGGAGATTCGAACCCTAGCCAGCACAGAAGCCTTACAGCAACTGGCATAACTGGTACGCCTTTAACCCACTGCACCACAGCTCAGACCCTTAAAAGAGATGGTAACTTCGGAGTATTTCACCTCCAAAGATCACCATCTCCCAAGGGCAACTAGAGCATAGTGAGGGGCTACTCACGTTCTTTCATCAAATTCCTGTTAATATGGGAGAACTCTGTGTCTATGCTTAATGCACAACTTGCCTAAACACGCAAGAGAGATTATACAACCTTAGAACACTTTCCCACCAGGAGATTCGAACCCTAGCCAGCACAGAAGCCTTACAGCAACTGGCATAACTGGTACGCCTTTAACCCACTGCACCACAGCTCAGACCCTTAAAAGAGATGGTAACTTCGGAGTATTTCACCTCCAAAGATCACCATCTCCCAAGGGCAACTAGAGCATAGTGAGGGGCTACTCACGTTCTTTCATCAAATTCCTGTTAATATGGGAGAACTCTGTGTCTATGCTTAATGCACAACTTGCCTAAACACGCAAGAGAGATTATACAACCTTAGAACACTTTCCCACCAGGAGATTCGAACCCTAGCCAGCACAGAAGCCTTACAGCAACTGGCATAACTGGTACGCCTTTAACCCACTGCACCACAGCTCAGACCCTTAAAAGAGATGGTAACTTCGGAGTATTTCACCTCCAAAGATCACCATCTCCCAAGGGCAACTAGAGCATAGTGAGGGGCTACTCACGTTCTTTCATCAAATTCCTGTTAATATGGGAGAACTCTGTGTCTATGCTTAATGCACAACTTGCCTAAACACGCAAGAGAGATTATACAACCTTAGAACACTTTCCCACCAGGAGATTCGAACCCTAGCCAGCACAGAAGCCTTACAGCAACTGGCATAACTGGTACGCCTTTAACCCACTGCACCACAGCTCAGACCCTTAAAAGAGATGGTAACTTCGGAGTATTTCACCTCCAAAGATCACCATCTCCCAAGGGCAACTAGAGCATAGTGAGGGGCTACTCACGTTCTTTCATCAAATTCCTGTTAATATGGGAGAACTCTGTGTCTATGCTTAATGCACAACTTGCCTAAACACGCAAGAGAGATTATACAACCTTAGAACACTTTCCCACCAGGAGATTCGAACCCTAGCCAGCACAGAAGCCTTACAGCAACTGGCATAACTGGTACGCCTTTAACCCACTGCACCACAGCTCAGACCCTTAAAAGAGATGGTAACTTCGGAGTATTTCACCTCCAAAGATCACCATCTCCCAAGGGCAACTAGAGCATAGTGAGGGGCTACTCACGTTCTTTCATCAAATTCCTGTTAATATGGGAGAACTCTGTGTCTATGCTTAATGCACAACTTGCCTAAACACGCAAGAGAGATTATACAACCTTAGAACACTTTCCCACCAGGAGATTCGAACCCTAGCCAGCACAGAAGCCTTACAGCAACTGGCATAACTGGTACGCCTTTAACCCACTGCACCACAGCTCAGACCCTTAAAAGAGATGGTAACTTCGGAGTATTTCACCTCCAAAGATCACCATCTCCCAAGGGCAACTAGAGCATAGTGAGGGGCTACTCACGTTCTTTCATCAAATTCCTGTTAATATGGGAGAACTCTGTGTCTATGCTTAATGCACAACTTGCCTAAACACGCAAGAGAGATTATACAACCTTAGAACACTTTCCCACCAGGAGATTCGAACCCTAGCCAGCACAGAAGCCTTACAGCAACTGGCATAACTGGTACGCCTTTAACCCACTGCACCACAGCTCAGACCCTTAAAAGAGATGGTAACTTCGGAGTATTTCACCTCCAAAGATCACCATCTCCCAAGGGCAACTAGAGCATAGTGAGGGGCTACTCACGTTCTTTCATCAAATTCCTGTTAATATGGGAGAACTCTGTGTCTATGCTTAATGCACAACTTGCCTAAACACGCAAGAGAGATTATACAACCTTAGAACACTTTCCCACCAGGAGATTCGAACCCTAGCCAGCACAGAAGCCTTACAGCAACTGGCATAACTGGTACGCCTTTAACCCACTGCACCACAGCTCAGACCCTTAAAAGAGATGGTAACTTCGGAGTATTTCACCTCCAAAGATCACCATCTCCCAAGGGCAACTAGAGCATAGTGAGGGGCTACTCACGTTCTTTCATCAAATTCCTGTTAATATGGGAGAACTCTGTGTCTATGCTTAATGCACAACTTGCCTAAACACGCAAGAGAGATTATACAACCTTAGAACACTTTCCCACCAGGAGATTCGAACCCTAGCCAGCACAGAAGCCTTACAGCAACTGGCATAACTGGTACGCCTTTAACCCACTGCACCACAGCTCAGACCCTTAAAAGAGATGGTAACTTCGGAGTATTTCACCTCCAAAGATCACCATCTCCCAAGGGCAACTAGAGCATAGTGAGGGGCTACTCACGTTCTTTCATCAAATTCCTGTTAATATGGGAGAACTCTGTGTCTATGCTTAATGCACAACTTGCCTAAACACGCAAGAGAGATTATACAACCTTAGAACACTTTCCCACCAGGAGATTCGAACCCTAGCCAGCACAGAAGCCTTACAGCAACTGGACACGCAAGAGAGATTATACAACCTTAGAACACTTTCCCACCAGGAGATTCGAACCCTAGCCAGCACAGAAGCCTTACAGCAACTGGCATAACTGGTACGCCTTTAACCCACTGCACCACAGCTCAGACCCTTAAAAGAGATGGTAACTTCGGAGTATTTCACCTCCAAAGATCACCATCTCCCAAGGGCAACTAGAGCATAGTGAGGGGCTACTCACGTTCTTTCATCAAATTCCTGTTAATATGGGAGAACTCTGTGTCTATGCTTAATGCACAACTTGCCTAAACACGCAAGAGAGATTATACAACCTTAGAACACTTTCCCACCAGGAGATTCGAACCCTAGCCAGCACAGAAGCCTTACAGCAACTGGCATAACTGGTACGCCTTTAACCCACTGCACCACAGCTCAGACCCTTAAAAGAGATGGTAACTTCGGAGTATTTCACCTCCAAAGATCACCATCTCCCAAGGGCAACTAGAGCATAGTGAGGGGCTACTCACGTTCTTTCATCAAATTCCTGTTAATATGGGAGAACTCTGTGTCTATGCTTAATGCACAACTTGCCTAAACACGCAAGAGAGATTATACAACCTTAGAACACTTTCCCACCAGGAGATTCGAACCCTAGCCAGCACAGAAGCCTTACAGCAACTGGCATAACTGGTACGCCTTTAACCCACTGCACCACAGCTCAGACCCTTAAAAGAGATGGTAACTTCGGAGTATTTCACCTCCAAAGATCACCATCTCCCAAGGGCAACTAGAGCATAGTGAGGGGCTACTCACGTTCTTTCATCAAATTCCTGTTAATATGGGAGAACTCTGTGTCTATGCTTAATGCACAACTTGCCTAAACACGCAAGAGAGATTATACAACCTTAGAACACTTTCCCACCAGGAGATTCGAACCCTAGCCAGCACAGAAGCCTTACAGCAACTGGCATAACTGGTACGCCTTTAACCCACTGCACCACAGCTCAGACCCTTAAAAGAGATGGTAACTTCGGAGTATTTCACCTCCAAAGATCACCATCTCCCAAGGGCAACTAGAGCATAGTGAGGGGCTACTCACGTTCTTTCATCAAATTCCTGTTAATATGGGAGAACTCTGTGTCTATGCTTAATGCACAACTTGCCTAAACACGCAAGAGAGATTATACAACCTTAGAACACTTTCCCACCAGGAGATTCGAACCCTAGCCAGCACAGAAGCCTTACAGCAACTGGCATAACTGGTACGCCTTTAACCCACTGCACCACAGCTCAGACCCTTAAAAGAGATGGTAACTTCGGAGTATTTCACCTCCAAAGATCACCATCTCCCAAGGGCAACTAGAGCATAGTGAGGGGCTACTCACGTTCTTTCATCAAATTCCTGTTAATATGGGAGAACTCTGTGTCTATGCTTAATGCACAACTTGCCTAAACACGCAAGAGAGATTATACAACCTTAGAACACTTTCCCACCAGGAGATTCGAACCCTAGCCAGCACAGAAGCCTTACAGCAACTGGCATAACTGGTACGCCTTTAACCCACTGCACCACAGCTCAGACCCTTAAAAGAGATGGTAACTTCGGAGTATTTCACCTCCAAAGATCACCATCTCCCAAGGGCAACTAGAGCATAGTGAGGGGCTACTCACGTTCTTTCATCAAATTCCTGTTAATATGGGAGAACTCTGTGTCTATGCTTAATGCACAACTTGCCTAAACACGCAAGAGAGATTATACAACCTTAGAACACTTTCCCACCAGGAGATTCGAACCCTAGCCAGCACAGAAGCCTTACAGCAACTGGCATAACTGGTACGCCTTTAACCCACTGCACCACAGCTCAGACCCTTAAAAGAGATGGTAACTTCGGAGTATTTCACCTCCAAAGATCACCATCTCCCAAGGGCAACTAGAGCATAGTGAGGGGCTACTCACGTTCTTTCATCAAATTCCTGTTAATATGGGAGAACTCTGTGTCTATGCTTAATGCACAACTTGCCTAAACACGCAAGAGAGATTATACAACCTTAGAACACTTTCCCACCAGGAGATTCGAACCCTAGCCAGCACAGAAGCCTTACAGCAACTGGCATAACTGGTACGCCTTTAACCCACTGCACCACAGCTCAGACCCTTAAAAGAGATGGTAACTTCGGAGTATTTCACCTCCAAAGATCACCATCTCCCAAGGGCAACTAGAGCATAGTGAGGGGCTACTCACGTTCTTTCATCAAATTCCTGTTAATATGGGAGAACTCTGTGTCTATGCTTAATGCACAACTTGCCTAAACACGCAAGAGAGATTATACAACCTTAGAACACTTTCCCACCAGGAGATTCGAACCCTAGCCAGCACAGAAGCCTTACAGCAACTGGCATAACTGGTACGCCTTTAACCCACTGCACCACAGCTCAGACCCTTAAAAGAGATGGTAACTTCGGAGTATTTCACCTCCAAAGATCACCATCTCCCAAGGGCAACTAGAGCATAGTGAGGGGCTACTCACGTTCTTTCATCAAATTCCTGTTAATATGGGAGAACTCTGTGTCTATGCTTAATGCACAACTTGCCTAAACACGCAAGAGAGATTATACAACCTTAGAACACTTTCCCACCAGGAGATTCGAACCCTAGCCAGCACAGAAGCCTTACAGCAACTGGCATAACTGGTACGCCTTTAACCCACTGCACCACAGCTCAGACCCTTAAAAGAGATGGTAACTTCGGAGTATTTCACCTCCAAAGATCACCATCTCCCAAGGGCAACTAGAGCATAGTGAGGGGCTACTCACGTTCTTTCATCAAATTCCTGTTAATATGGGAGAACTCTGTGTCTATGCTTAATGCACAACTTGCCTAAACACGCAAGAGAGATTATACAACCTTAGAACACTTTCCCACCAGGAGATTCGAACCCTAGCCAGCACAGAAGCCTTACAGCAACTGGCATAACTGGTACGCCTTTAACCCACTGCACCACAGCTCAGACCCTTAAAAGAGATGGTAACTTCGGAGTATTTCACCTCCAAAGATCACCATCTCCCAAGGGCAACTAGAGCATAGTGAGGGGCTACTCACGTTCTTTCATCAAATTCCTGTTAATATGGGAGAACTCTGTGTCTATGCTTAATGCACAACTTGCCTAAACACGCAAGAGAGATTATACAACCTTAGAACACCAGGAGATTCGAACCCTAGCCAGCACAGAAGCCTTACAGCAACTGGCATAACTGGTACGCCTTTAACCCACTGCACCACAGCTCAGACCCTTAAAAGAGATGGTAACTTCGGAGTATTTCACCTCCAAAGATCACCATCTCCCAAGGGCAACTAGAGCATAGTGAGGGGCTACTCACGTTCTTTCATCAAATTCCTGTTAATATGGGAGAACTCTGTGTCTATGCTTAATGCACAACTTGCCTAAACACGCAAGAGAGATTATACAACCTTAGAACACTTTCCCACCAGGAGATTCGAACCCTAGCCAGCACAGAAGCCTTACAGCAACTGGCATAACTGGTACGCCTTTACCCACTGCACCACAGCTCAGACCCTTAAAAGAGATGGTAACTTCGGAGTATTTCACCTCCAAAGATCACCATCTCCCAAGGGCAACTAGAGCATAGTGAGGGGCTACTCACGTTCTTTCATCAAATTCCTGTTAATATGGGAGAACTCTGTGTCTATGCTTAATGCACAACTTGCCTAAACACGCAAGAGAGATTATACAACCTTAGAACACTTTCCCACCAGGAGATTCGAACCCTAGCCAGCACAGAAGCCTTACAGCAACTGGCATAACTGGTACGCCTTTAACCCACTGCACCACAGCTCAGACCCTTAAAAGAGATGGTAACTTCGGAGTATTTCACCTCCAAAGATCACCATCTCCCAAGGGCAACTAGAGCATAGTGAGGGGCTACTCACGTTCTTTCATCAAATTCCTGTTAATATGGGAGAACTCTGTGTCTATGCTTAATGCACAACTTGCCTAAACACGCAAGAGAGATTATACAACCTTAGAACACTTTCCCACCAGGAGATTCGAACCCTAGCCAGCACAGAAGCCTTACAGCAACTGGCATAACTGGTACGCCTTTAACCCACTGCACCACAGCTCAGACCCTTAAAAGAGATGGTAACTTCGGAGTATTTCACCTCCAAAGATCACCATCTCCCAAGGGCAACTAGAGCATAGTGAGGGGCTACTCACGTTCTTTCATCAAATTCCTGTTAATATGGGAGAACTCTGTGTCTATGCTTAATGCACAACTTGCCTAAACACGCAAGAGAGATTATACAACCTTAGAACACTTTCCCACCAGGAGATTCGAACCCTAGCCAGCACAGAAGCCTTACAGCAACTGGCATAACTGGTACGCCTTTAACCCACTGCACCACAGCTCAGACCCTTAAAAGAGATGGTAACTTCGGAGTATTTCACCTCCAAAGATCACCATCTCCCAAGGGCAACTAGAGCATAGTGAGGGGCTACTCACGTTCTTTCATCAAATTCCTGTTAATATGGGAGAACTCTGTGTCTATGCTTAATGCACAACTTGCCTAAACACGCAAGAGAGATTATACAACCTTAGAACACTTTCCCACCAGGAGATTCGAACCCTAGCCAGCACAGAAGCCTTACAGCAACTGGCATAACTGGTACGCCTTTAACCCACTGCACCACAGCTCAGACCCTTAAAAGAGATGGTAACTTCGGAGTATTTCACCTCCAAAGATCACCATCTCCCAAGGGCAACTAGAGCATAGTGAGGGGCTACTCACGTTCTTTCATCAAATTCCTGTTAATATGGGAGAACTCTGTGTCTATGCTTAATGCACAACTTGCCTAAACACGCAAGAGAGATTATACAACCTTAGAACACTTTCCCACCAGGAGATTCGAACCCTAGCCAGCACAGAAGCCTTACAGCAACTGGCATAACTGGTACGCCTTTAACCCACTGCACCACAGCTCAGACCCTTAAAAGAGATGGTAACTTCGGAGTATTTCACCTCCAAAGATCACCATCTCCCAAGGGCAACTAGAGCATAGTGAGGGGCTACTCACGTTCTTTCATCAAATTCCTGTTAATATGGGAGAACTCTGTGTCTATGCTTAATGCACAACTTGCCTAAACACGCAAGAGAGATTATACAACCTTAGAACACTTTCCCACCAGGAGATTCGAACCCTAGCCAGCACAGAAGCCTTACAGCAACTGGCATAACTGGTACGCCTTTAACCCACTGCACCACAGCTCAGACCCTTAAAAGAGATGGTAACTTCGGAGTATTTCACCTCCAAAGATCACCATCTCCCAAGGGCAACTAGAGCATAGTGAGGGGCTACTCACGTTCTTTCATCAAATTCCTGTTAATATGGGAGAACTCTGTGTCTATGCTTAATGCACAACTTGCCTAAACACGCAAGAGAGATTATACAACCTTAGAACACTTTCCCACCAGGAGATTCGAACCCTAGCCAGCACAGAAGCCTTACAGCAACTGGCATAACTGGTACGCCTTTAACCCACTGCACCACAGCTCAGACCCTTAAAAGAGATGGTAACTTCGGAGTATTTCACCTCCAAAGATCACCATCTCCCAAGGGCAACTAGAGCATAGTGAGGGGCTACTCACGTTCTTTCATCAAATTCCTGTTAATATGGGAGAACTCTGTGTCTATGCTTAATGCACAACTTGCCTAAACACGCAAGAGAGATTATACAACCTTAGAACACTTTCCCACCAGGAGATTCGAACCCTAGCCAGCACAGAAGCCTTACAGCAACTGGCATAACTGGTACGCCTTTAACCCACTGCACCACAGCTCAGACCCTTAAAAGAGATGGTAACTTCGGAGTATTTCACCTCCAAAGATCACCATCTCCCAAGGGCAACTAGAGCATAGTGAGGGGCTACTCACGTTCTTTCATCAAATTCCTGTTAATATGGGAGAACTCTGTGTCTATGCTTAATGCACAACTTGCCTAAACACGCAAGAGAGATTATACAACCTTAGAACACTTTCCCACCAGGAGATTCGAACCCTAGCCAGCACAGAAGCCTTACAGCAACTGGCATAACTGGTACGCCTTTAACCCACTGCACCACAGCTCAGACCCTTAAAAGAGATGGTAACTTCGGAGTATTTCACCTCCTCCAAAGATCACCATCTCCCAAGGGCAACTAGAGCATAGTGAGGGGCTACTCACGTTCTTTCATCAAATTCCTGTTAATATGGGAGAACTCTGTGTCTATGCTTAATGCACAACTTGCCTAAACACGCAAGAGAGATTATACAACCTTAGAACACTTTCCCACCAGGAGATTCGAACCCTAGCCAGCACAGAAGCCTTACAGCAACTGGCATAACTGGTACGCCTTTAACCCACTGCACCACAGCTCAGACCCTTAAAAGAGATGGTAACTTCGGAGTATTTCACCTCCAAAGATCACCATCTCCCAAGGGCAACTAGAGCATAGTGAGGGGCTACTCACGTTCTTTCATCAAATTCCTGTTAATATGGGAGAACTCTGTGTCTATGCTTAATGCACAACTTGCCTAAACACGCAAGAGAGATTATACAACCTTAGAACACTTTCCCACCAGGAGATTCGAACCCTAGCCAGCACAGAAGCCTTACAGCAACTGGCATAACTGGTACGCCTTTAACCCACTGCACCACAGCTCAGACCCTTAAAAGAGATGGTAACTTCGGAGTATTTCACCTCCAAAGATCACCATCTCCCAAGGGCAACTAGAGCATAGTGAGGGGCTACTCACGTTCTTTCATCAAATTCCTGTTAATATGGGAGAACTCTGTGTCTATGCTTAATGCACAACTTGCCTAAACACGCAAGAGAGATTATACAACCTTAGAACACTTTCCCACCAGGAGATTCGAACCCTAGCCAGCACAGAAGCCTTACAGCAACTGGCATAACTGGTACGCCTTTAACCCACTGCACCACAGCTCAGACCCTTAAAAGAGATGGTAACTTCGGAGTATTTCACCTCCAAAGATCACCATCTCCCAAGGGCAACTAGAGCATAGTGAGGGGCTACTCACGTTCTTTCATCAAATTCCTGTTAATATGGGAGAACTCTGTGTCTATGCTTAATGCACAACTTGCCTAAACACGCAAGAGAGATTATACAACCTTAGAACACTTTCCCACCAGGAGATTCGAACCCTAGCCAGCACAGAAGCCTTACAGCAACTGGCATAACTGGTACGCCTTTAACCCACTGCACCACAGCTCAGACCCTTAAAAGAGATGGTAACTTCGGAGTATTTCACCTCCAAAGATCACCATCTCCCAAGGGCAACTAGAGCATAGTGAGGGGCTACTCACGTTCTTTCATCAAATTCCTGTTAATATGGGAGAACTCTGTGTCTATGCTTAATGCACAACTTGCCTAAACACGCAAGAGAGATTATACAACCTTAGAACACTTTCCCACCAGGAGATTCGAACCCTAGCCAGCACAGAAGCCTTACAGCAACTGGCATAACTGGTACGCCTTTAACCCACTGCACCACAGCTCAGACCCTTAAAAGAGATGGTAACTTCGGAGTATTTCACCTCCAAAGATCACCATCTCCCAAGGGCAACTAGAGCATAGTGAGGGGCTACTCACGTTCTTTCATCAAATTCCTGTTAATATGGGAGAACTCTGTGTCTATGCTTAATGCACAACTTGCCTAAACACGCAAGAGAGATTATACAACCTTAGAACACTTTCCCACCAGGAGATTCGAACCCTAGCCAGCACAGAAGCCTTACAGCAACTGGCATAACTGGTACGCCTTTAACCCACTGCACCACAGCTCAGACCCTTAAAAGAGATGGTAACTTCGGAGTATTTCACCTCCAAAGATCACCATCTCCCAAGGGCAACTAGAGCATAGTGAGGGGCTACTCACGTTCTTTCATCAAATTCCTGTTAATATGGGAGAACTCTGTGTCTATGCTTAATGCACAACTTGCCTAAACACGCAAGAGAGATTATACAACCTTAGAACACTTTCCCACCAGGAGATTCGAACCCTAGCCAGCACAGAAGCCTTACAGCAACTGGCATAACTGGTACGCCTTTAACCCACTGCACCACAGCTCAGACCCTTAAAAGAGATGGTAACTTCGGAGTATTTCACCTCCAAAGATCACCATCTCCCAAGGGCAACTAGAGCATAGTGAGGGGCTACTCACGTTCTTTCATCAAATTCCTGTTAATATGGGAGAACTCTGTGTCTATGCTTAATGCACAACTTGCCTAAACACGCAAGAGAGATTATACAACCTTAGAACACTTTCCCACCAGGAGATTCGAACCCTAGCCAGCACAGAAGCCTTACAGCAACTGGCATAACTGGTACGCCTTTAACCCACTGCACCACAGCTCAGACCCTTAAAAGAGATGGTAACTTCGGAGTATTTCACCTCCAAAGATCACCATCTCCCAAGGGCAACTAGAGCATAGTGAGGGGCTACTCACGTTCTTTCATCAAATTCCTGTTAATATGGGAGAACTCTGTGTCTATGCTTAATGCACAACTTGCCTAAACACGCAAGAGAGATTATACAACCTTAGAACACTTTCCCACCAGGAGATTCGAACCCTAGCCAGCACAGAAGCCTTACAGCAACTGGCATAACTGGTACGCCTTTAACCCACTGCACCACAGCTCAGACCCTTAAAAGAGATGGTAACTTCGGAGTATTTCACCTCCAAAGATCACCATCTCCCAAGGGCAACTAGAGCATAGTGAGGGGCTACTCACGTTCTTTCATCAAATTCCTGTTAATATGGGAGAACTCTGTGTCTATGCTTAATGCACAACTTGCCTAAACACGCAAGAGAGATTATACAACCTTAGAACACTTTCCCACCAGGAGATTCGAACCCTAGCCAGCACAGAAGCCTTACAGCAACTGGCATAACTGGTACGCCTTTAACCCACTGCACCACAGCTCAGACCCTTAAAAGAGATGGTAACTTCGGAGTATTTCACCTCCAAAGATCACCATCTCCCAAGGGCAACTAGAGCATAGTGAGGGCTACTCACGTTCTTTCATCAAATTCCTGTTAATATGGGAGAACTCTGTGTCTATGCTTAATGCACAACTTGCCTAAACACGCAAGAGAGATTATACAACCTTAGAACACTTTCCCACCAGGAGATTCGAACCCTAGCCAGCACAGAAGCCTTACAGCAACTGGCATAACTGGTACGCCTTTAACCCACTGCACCACAGCTCAGACCCTTAAAAGAGATGGTAACTTCGGAGTATTTCACCTCCAAAGATCACCATCTCCCAAGGGCAACTAGAGCATAGTGAGGGGCTACTCACGTTCTTTCATCAAATTCCTGTTAATATGGGAGAACTCTGTGTCTATGCTTAATGCACAACTTGCCTAAACACGCAAGAGAGATTATACAACCTTAGAACACTTTCCCACCAGGAGATTCGAACCCTAGCCAGCACAGAAGCCTTACAGCAACTGGCATAACTGGTACGCCTTTAACCCACTGCACCACAGCTCAGACCCTTAAAAGAGATGGTAACTTCGGAGTATTTCACCTCCAAAGATCACCATCTCCCAAGGGCAACTAGAGCATAGTGAGGGGCTACTCACGTTCTTTCATCAAATTCCTGTTAATATGGGAGAACTCTGTGTCTATGCTTAATGCACAACTTGCCTAAACACGCAAGAGAGATTATACAACCTTAGAACACTTTCCCACCAGGAGATTCGAACCCTAGCCAGCACAGAAGCCTTACAGCAACTGGCATAACTGGTACGCCTTTAACCCACTGCACCACAGCTCAGACCCTTAAAAGAGATGGTAACTTCGGAGTATTTCACCTCCAAAGATCACCATCTCCCAAGGGCAACTAGAGCATAGTGAGGGGCTACTCACGTTCTTTCATCAAATTCCTGTTAATATGGGAGAACTCTGTGTCTATGCTTAATGCACAACTTGCCTAAACACGCAAGAGAGATTATACAACCTTAGAACACTTTCCCACCAGGAGATTCGAACCCTAGCCAGCACAGAAGCCTTACAGCAACTGGCATAACTGGTACGCCTTTAACCCACTGCACCACAGCTCAGACCCTTAAAAGAGATGGTAACTTCGGAGTATTTCACCTCCAAAGATCACCATCTCCCAAGGGCAACTAGAGCATAGTGAGGGGCTACTCACGTTCTTTCATCAAATTCCTGTTAATATGGGAGAACTCTGTGTCTATGCTTAATGCACAACTTGCCTAAACACGCAAGAGAGATTATACAACCTTAGAACACTTTCCCACCAGGAGATTCGAACCCTAGCCAGCACAGAAGCCTTACAGCAACTGGCATAACTGGTACGCCTTTAACCCACTGCACCACAGCTCAGACCCTTAAAAGAGATGGTAACTTCGGAGTATTTCACCTCCAAAGATCACCATCTCCCAAGGGCAACTAGAGCATAGTGAGGGGCTACTCACGTTCTTTCATCAAATTCCTGTTAATATGGGAGAACTCTGTGTCTATGCTTAATGCACAACTTGCCTAAACACGCAAGAGAGATTATACAACCTTAGAACACTTTCCCACCAGGAGATTCGAACCCTAGCCAGCACAGAAGCCTTACAGCAACTGGCATAACTGGTACGCCTTTAACCCACTGCACCACAGCTCAGACCCTTAAAAGAGATGGTAACTTCGGAGTATTTCACCTCCAAAGATCACCATCTCCCAAGGGCAACTAGAGCATAGTGAGGGGCTACTCACGTTCTTTCATCAAATTCCTGTTAATATGGGAGAACTCTGTGTCTATGCTTAATGCACAACTTGCCTAAACACGCAAGAGAGATTATACAACCTTAGAACACTTTCCCACCAGGAGATTCGAACCCTAGCCAGCACAGAAGCCTTACAGCAACTGGCATAACTGGTACGCCTTTAACCCACTGCACCACAGCTCAGACCCTTAAAAGAGATGGTAACTTCGGAGTATTTCACCTCCAAAGATCACCATCTCCCAAGGGCAACTAGAGCATAGTGAGGGGCTACTCACGTTCTTTCATCAAATTCCTGTTAATATGGGAGAACTCTGTGTCTATGCTTAATGCACAACTTGCCTAAACACGCAAGAGAGATTATACAACCTTAGAACACTTTCCCACCAGGAGATTCGAACCCTAGCCAGCACAGAAGCCTTACAGCAACTGGCATAACTGGTACGCCTTTAACCCACTGCACCACAGCTCAGACCCTTAAAGAGATGGTAACTTCGGAGTATTTCACCTCCAAAGATCACCATCTCCCAAGGGCAACTAGAGCATAGTGAGGGGCTACTCACGTTCTTTCATCAAATTCCTGTTAATATGGGAGAACTCTGTGTCTATGCTTAATGCACAACTTGCCTAAACACGCAAGAGAGATTATACAACCTTAGAACACTTTCCCACCAGGAGATTCGAACCCTAGCCAGCACAGAAGCCTTACAGCAACTGGCATAACTGGTACGCCTTTAACCCACTGCACCACAGCTCAGACCCTTAAAAGAGATGGTAACTTCGGAGTATTTCACCTCCAAAGATCACCATCTCCCAAGGGCAACTAGAGCATAGTGAGGGGCTACTCACGTTCTTTCATCAAATTCCTGTTAATATGGGAGAACTCTGTGTCTATGCTTAATGCACAACTTGCCTAAACACGCAAGAGAGATTATACAACCTTAGAACACTTTCCCACCAGGAGATTCGAACCCTAGCCAGCACAGAAGCCTTACAGCAACTGGCATAACTGGTACGCCTTTAACCCACTGCACCACAGCTCAGACCCTTAAAAGAGATGGTAACTTCGGAGTATTTCACCTCCAAAGATCACCATCTCCCAAGGGCAACTAGAGCATAGTGAGGGGCTACTCACGTTCTTTCATCAAATTCCTGTTAATATGGGAGAACTCTGTGTCTATGCTTAATGCACAACTTGCCTAAACACGCAAGAGAGATTATACAACCTTAGAACACTTTCCCACCAGGAGATTCGAACCCTAGCCAGCACAGAAGCCTTACAGCAACTGGCATAACTGGTACGCCTTTAACCCACTGCACCACAGCTCAGACCCTTAAAAGAGATGGTAACTTCGGAGTATTTCACCTCCAAAGATCACCATCTCCCAAGGGCAACTAGAGCATAGTGAGGGGCTACTCACGTTCTTTCATCAAATTCCTGTTAATATGGGAGAACTCTGTGTCTATGCTTAATGCACAACTTGCCTAAACACGCAAGAGAGATTATACAACCTTAGAACACTTTCCCACCAGGAGATTCGAACCCTAGCCAGCACAGAAGCCTTACAGCAACTGGCATAACTGGTACGCCTTTAACCCACTGCACCACAGCTCAGACCCTTAAAAGAGATGGTAACTTCGGAGTATTTCACCTCCAAAGATCACCATCTCCCAAGGGCAACTAGAGCATAGTGAGGGGCTACTCACGTTCTTTCATCAAATTCCTGTTAATATGGGAGAACTCTGTGTCTATGCTTAATGCACAACTTGCCTAAACACGCAAGAGAGATTATACAACCTTAGAACACTTTCCCACCAGGAGATTCGAACCCTAGCCAGCACAGAAGCCTTACAGCAACTGGCATAACTGGTACGCCTTTAACCCACTGCACCACAGCTCAGACCCTTAAAAGAGATGGTAACTTCGGAGTATTTCACCTCCAAAGATCACCATCTCCCAAGGGCAACTAGAGCATAGTGAGGGGCTACTCACGTTCTTTCATCAAATTCCTGTTAATATGGGAGAACTCTGTGTCTATGCTTAATGCACAACTTGCCTAAACACGCAAGAGAGATTATACAACCTTAGAACACTTTCCCACCAGGAGATTCGAACCCTAGCCAGCACAGAAGCCTTACAGCAACTGGCATAACTGGTACGCCTTTAACCCACTGCACCACAGCTCAGACCCTTAAAAGAGATGGTAACTTCGGAGTATTTCACCTCCAAAGATCACCATCTCCCAAGGGCAACTAGAGCATAGTGAGGGGCTACTCACGTTCTTTCATCAAATTCCTGTTAATATGGGAGAACTCTGTGTCTATGCTTAATGCACAACTTGCCTAAACACGCAAGAGAGATTATACAACCTTAGAACACTTTCCCACCAGGAGATTCGAACCCTAGCCAGCACAGAAGCCTTACAGCAACTGGCATAACTGGTACGCCTTTAACCCACTGCACCACAGCTCAGACCCTTAAAAGAGATGGTAACTTCGGAGTATTTCACCTCCAAAGATCACCATCTCCCAAGGGCAACTAGAGCATAGTGAGGGGCTACTCACGTTCTTTCATCAAATTCCTGTTAATATGGGAGAACTCTGTGTCTATGCTTAATGCACAACTTGCCTAAACACGCAAGAGAGATTATACAACCTTAGAACACTTTCCCACCAGGAGATTCGAACCCTAGCCAGCACAGAAGCCTTACAGCAACTGGCATAACTGGTACGCCTTTAACCCACTGCACCACAGCTCAGACCCTTAAAAGAGATGGTAACTTCGGAGTATTTCACCTCCAAAGATCACCATCTCCCAAGGGCAACTAGAGCATAGTGAGGGGCTACTCACGTTCTTTCATCAAATTCCTGTTAATATGGGAGAACTCTGTGTCTATGCTTAATGCACAACTTGCCTAAACACGCAAGAGAGATTATACAACCTTAGAACACTTTCCCACCAGGAGATTCGAACCCTAGCCAGCACAGAAGCCTTACAGCAACTGGCATAACTGGTACGCCTTTAACCCACTGCACCACAGCTCAGACCCTTAAAAGAGATGGTAACTTCGGAGTATTTCACCTCCAAAGATCACCATCTCCCAAGGGCAACTAGAGCATAGTGAGGGGCTACTCACGTTCTTTCATCAAATTCCTGTTAATATGGGAGAACTCTGTGTCTATGCTTAATGCACAACTTGCCTAAACACGCAAGAGAGATTATACAACCTTAGAACACTTTCCCACCAGGAGATTCGAACCCTAGCCAGCACAGAAGCCTTACAGCAACTGGCATAACTGGTACGCCTTTAACCCACTGCACCACAGCTCAGACCCTTAAAAGAGATGGTAACTTCGGAGTATTTCACCTCCAAAGATCACCATCTCCCAAGGGCAACTAGAGCATAGTGAGGGGCTACTCACGTTCTTTCATCAAATTCCTGTTAATATGGGAGAACTCTGTGTCTATGCTTAATGCACAACTTGCCTAAACACGCAAGAGAGATTATACAACCTTAGAACACTTTCCCACCAGGAGATTCGAACCCTAGCCAGCACAGAAGCCTTACAGCAACTGGCATAACTGGTACGCCTTTAACCCACTGCACCACAGCTCAGACCCTTAAAAGAGATGGTAACTTCGGAGTATTTCACCTCCAAAGATCACCATCTCCCAAGGGCAACTAGAGCATAGTGAGGGGCTACTCACGTTCTTTCATCAAATTCCTGTTAATATGGGAGAACTCTGTGTCTATGCTTAATGCACAACTTGCCTAAACACGCAAGAGAGATTATACAACCTTAGAACACTTTCCCACCAGGAGATTCGAACCCTAGCCAGCACAGAAGCCTTACAGCAACTGGCATAACTGGTACGCCTTTAACCCACTGCACCACAGCTCAGACCCTTAAAAGAGATGGTAACTTCGGAGTATTTCACCTCCAAAGATCACCATCTCCCAAGGGCAACTAGAGCATAGTGAGGGGCTACTCACGTTCTTTCATCAAATTCCTGTTAATATGGGAGAACTCTGTGTCTATGCTTAATGCACAACTTGCCTAAACACGCAAGAGAGATTATACAACCTTAGAACACTTTCCCACCAGGAGATTCGAACCCTAGCCAGCACAGAAGCCTTACAGCAACTGGCATAACTGGTACGCCTTTAACCCACTGCACCACAGCTCAGACCCTTAAAAGAGATGGTAACTTCGGAGTATTTCACCTCCAAAGATCACCATCTCCCAAGGGCAACTAGAGCATAGTGAGGGGCTACTCACGTTCTTTCATCAAATTCCTGTTAATATGGGAGAACTCTGTGTCTATGCTTAATGCACAACTTGCCTAAACACGCAAGAGAGATTATACAACCTTAGAACACTTTCCCACCAGGAGATTCGAACCCTAGCCAGCACAGAAGCCTTACAGCAACTGGCATAACTGGTACGCCTTTAACCCACTGCACCACAGCTCAGACCCTTAAAAGAGATGGTAACTTCGGAGTATTTCACCTCCAAAGATCACCATCTCCCAAGGGCAACTAGAGCATAGTGAGGGGCTACTCACGTTCTTTCATCAAATTCCTGTTAATATGGGAGAACTCTGTGTCTATGCTTAATGCACAACTTGCCTAAACACGCAAGAGAGATTATACAACCTTAGAACACTTTCCCACCAGGAGATTCGAACCCTAGCCAGCACAGAAGCCTTACAGCAACTGGCATAACTGGTACGCCTTTAACCCACTGCACCACAGCTCAGACCCTTAAAAGAGATGGTAACTTCGGAGTATTTCACCTCCAAAGATCACCATCTCCCAAGGGCAACTAGAGCATAGTGAGGGGCTACTCACGTTCTTTCATCAAATTCCTGTTAATATGGGAGAACTCTGTGTCTATGCTTAATGCACAACTTGCCTAAACACGCAAGAGAGATTATACAACCTTAGAACACTTTCCCACCAGGAGATTCGAACCCTAGCCAGCACAGAAGCCTTACAGCAACTGGCATAACTGGTACGCCTTTAACCCACTGCACCACAGCTCAGACCCTTAAAAGAGATGGTAACTTCGGAGTATTTCACCTCCAAAGATCACCATCTCCCAAGGGCAACTAGAGCATAGTGAGGGCTACTCACGTTCTTTCATCAAATTCCTGTTAATATGGGAGAACTCTGTGTCTATGCTTAATGCACAACTTGCCTAAACACGCAAGAGAGATTATACAACCTTAGAACACTTTCCCACCAGGAGATTCGAACCCTAGCCAGCACAGAAGCCTTACAGCAACTGGCATAACTGGTACGCCTTTAACCCACTGCACCACAGCTCAGACCCTTAAAAGAGATGGTAACTTCGGAGTATTTCACCTCCAAAGATCACCATCTCCCAAGGGCAACTAGAGCATAGTGAGGGGCTACTCACGTTCTTTCATCAAATTCCTGTTAATATGGGAGAACTCTGTGTCTATGCTTAATGCACAACTTGCCTAAACACGCAAGAGAGATTATACAACCTTAGAACACTTTCCCACCAGGAGATTCGAACCCTAGCCAGCACAGAAGCCTTACAGCAACTGGCATAACTGGTACGCCTTTAACCCACTGCACCACAGCTCAGACCCTTAAAAGAGATGGTAACTTCGGAGTATTTCACCTCCAAAGATCACCATCTCCCAAGGGCAACTAGAGCATAGTGAGGGGCTACTCACGTTCTTTCATCAAATTCCTGTTAATATGGGAGAACTCTGTGTCTATGCTTAATGCACAACTTGCCTAAACACGCAAGAGAGATTATACAACCTTAGAACACTTTCCCACCAGGAGATTCGAACCCTAGCCAGCACAGAAGCCTTACAGCAACTGGCATAACTGGTACGCCTTTAACCCACTGCACCACAGCTCAGACCCTTAAAAGAGATGGTAACTTCGGAGTATTTCACCTCCAAAGATCACCATCTCCCAAGGGCAACTAGAGCATAGTGAGGGGCTACTCACGTTCTTTCATCAAATTCCTGTTAATATGGGAGAACTCTGTGTCTATGCTTAATGCACAACTTGCCTAAACACGCAAGAGAGATTATACAACCTTAGAACACTTTCCCACCAGGAGATTCGAACCCTAGCCAGCACAGAAGCCTTACAGCAACTGGCATAACTGGTACGCCTTTAACCCACTGCACCACAGCTCAGACCCTTAAAAGAGATGGTAACTTCGGAGTATTTCACCTCCAAAGATCACCATCTCCCAAGGGCAACTAGAGCATAGTGAGGGGCTACTCACGTTCTTTCATCAAATTCCTGTTAATATGGGAGAACTCTGTGTCTATGCTTAATGCACAACTTGCCTAAACACGCAAGAGAGATTATACAACCTTAGAACACTTTCCCACCAGGAGATTCGAACCCTAGCCAGCACAGAAGCCTTACAGCAACTGGCATAACTGGTACGCCTTTAACCCACTGCACCACAGCTCAGACCCTTAAAAGAGATGGTAACTTCGGAGTATTTCACCTCCAAAGATCACCATCTCCCAAGGGCAACTAGAGCATAGTGAGGGGCTACTCACGTTCTTTCATCAAATTCCTGTTAATATGGGAGAACTCTGTGTCTATGCTTAATGCACAACTTGCCTAAACACGCAAGAGAGATTATACAACCTTAGAACACTTTCCCACCAGGAGATTCGAACCCTAGCCAGCACAGAAGCCTTACAGCAACTGGCATAACTGGTACGCCTTTAACCCACTGCACCACAGCTCAGACCCTTAAAAGAGATGGTAACTTCGGAGTATTTCACCTCCAAAGATCACCATCTCCCAAGGGCAACTAGAGCATAGTGAGGGGCTACTCACGTTCTTTCATCAAATTCCTGTTAATATGGGAGAACTCTGTGTCTATGCTTAATGCACAACTTGCCTAAACACGCAAGAGAGATTATACAACCTTAGAACACTTTCCCACCAGGAGATTCGAACCCTAGCCAGCACAGAAGCCTTACAGCAACTGGCATAACTGGTACGCCTTTAACCCACTGCACCACAGCTCAGACCCTTAAAAGAGATGGTAACTTCGGAGTATTTCACCTCCAAAGATCACCATCTCCCAAGGGCAACTAGAGCATAGTGATGGGAGGGCTACTCACTTGCTCCAAAGATCACCATCTCCCAAGGGCAACTAGAGCATAGTGAGGGCTACTCACGTTCTTTCATCAAATTCCTGTTAATATGGGAGAACTCTGTGTCTATGCTTAATGCACAACTTGCCTAAACACGCAAGAGAGATTATACAACCTTAGAACACTTTCCCACCAGGAGATTCGAACCCTAGCCAGCACAGAAGCCTTACAGCAACTGGCATAACTGGTACGCCTTTAACCCACTGCACCACAGCTCAGACCCTTAAAAGAGATGGTAACTTCGGAGTATTTCACCTCCAAAGATCACCATCTCCCAAGGGCAACTAGAGCATAGTGAGGGGCTACTCACGTTCTTTCATCAAATTCCTGTTAATATGGGAGAACTCTGTGTCTATGCTTAATGCACAACTTGCCTAAACACGCAAGAGAGATTATACAACCTTAGAACACTTTCCCACCAGGAGATTCGAACCCTAGCCAGCACAGAAGCCTTACAGCAACTGGCATAACTGGTACGCCTTTAACCCACTGCACCACAGCTCAGACCCTTAAAAGAGATGGTAACTTCGGAGTATTTCACCTCCAAAGATCACCATCTCCCAAGGGCAACTAGAGCATAGTGAGGGGCTACTCACGTTCTTTCATCAAATTCCTGTTAATATGGGAGAACTCTGTGTCTATGCTTAATGCACAACTTGCCTAAACACGCAAGAGAGATTATACAACCTTAGAACACTTTCCCACCAGGAGATTCGAACCCTAGCCAGCACAGAAGCCTTACAGCAACTGGCATAACTGGTACGCCTTTAACCCACTGCACCACAGCTCAGACCCTTAAAAGAGATGGTAATTTCGGAGTATTTCACCTCCAAAGATCACCATATTCCTGTTAATATGGGAGAACTCTGTGTCTATGCTTAATGCACAACTTGCCAGAACACGCAAGAGAAATTATACAACCATAGAACATTTTCCCACCAGGAGATTCGAACCCTAGCCACCACAGAAGCCTTCCCGCTACTGGCATAACTGGTACTCCTTTAAAACACTGCACCACAGCAGAGTCCCCTAAAAGAGATGGTAATTTCGGAGTATTTGAATCCCCCAAAGATCACCACCTCCCAAGGGCAACTAGAGCATAGTGAGGGGCTACTCACCTCTTTCATCAAATTCTTGTTAATATGGGAGAACTCTGTGCCTATGCTTAATGCACAAATTGCCTAAACACGCAAGAGAATTTATACAACCTTAGAACACTTTCCCACCAAGAGATTTGAACCCTAGCCAGCACAGAAGCCTTCCAGCAACTGGCATAACTGGTACGCCTTTAACCCACTGCACCACAGCTCAGACCCCTGAAAGAGTTGGTAATTTCGGAGTTTTTAGATCCCTTAGAGATCACCACCTCCCAAGGGCAACTAGAGCATAGTAAGAGGCTACTAACGTTCTTTCATCAAATTCCTTTTAATATGGGAGAACTCTGTGTCTATGCTTAATGCACAACTTGCCTAAACACGCAAGAGAAGTTATACAACCTTAGAACAATTTACCTCCAGGAGATTCGAACCCTAGCCAGCACAGAATCCTTCCAGCACCTGGCATAACTGGTACGCCATTAATACACTGCACCACAGCTCAGACCCCTAAAAAAGATGGTAATTTCGGAGGTTTTGAATCCACCAAAGATTACCACCTCCCAAGGGTAACTAGAGCATAATGAGGGGCTACTCACGTCCATTCATCAAATTCCTGTTAATATGGGAGAACTCTGTGTCTATGCTTAATGCACAACTTGCCTAAACACGCAAGAGAAGTTATACAGACATAGAAGATTTTCCCGCCAGGAGATTCGAACCCTAGCCACCACTGAAGCCTTCCCGCAACTGGCATAACTGGTACGCCTTTAACCCACTGCACCACAGCTCAGAACCCAAAAAGATATGGTAATTTCGGAGTATTTAAATCCCGCAAAGATCACCACCTACAAAGGGCAACTAGAGCATAGTGAAGGGCTACTCACGTTCTTTCATCCAATTCCTGTTAATATGGGAGTACTCTGTGTCTATGCCTAATGCACAACTGGCCAAAACAAGCAAGAGAAGTTATACAACATTAGAACACTTTCCCACCAGGAGATTCGAGCTCTAGCCAGCACAGAAGCCTTCCAGAAACTGCCATAACTGGTACACTTTTAACGCACTGCACCACAGCTCAGACCCCTGAAAGAGATGGTAATTTCGGAGTTTTTAAATCCCTTAAAGATCACCACCTCGCAAGGGCAACTAGAGCATAGTAAGGGGCTACTCACGTTCTTTCATCAAATTCCTTGTATTATGGGAGAGCTCTGTGTCTATGCTTAATGCACAACTTGCCTAAACATGCAAGAGAAGTTATACAACCTTAGAACACTTTCCCACCAGGAGATTCGAACCCTAGCCAACACAGAATCCTTCCAGCAACTGGCATAACTGGTACGCTTTAATCCACTGCACCACAGCTCAGACCCCTAAAAGAGATAGTAATATCGGAGTATTTGAATCCACCAAAGATTACCACCTCCCAAGGGCAACTAGAGCATAATGAGGGGCTACTCACATTCTTTCATCAAATTCTTATTAATATGGGTATACTCTGTGTCTATGCTTAATGCACAACTTGTTTAAACACGCAAGAGATGTTATACCACCTTAGAACACTTTCCCACCAAGAGATTCGAACCCTAGCCAGCACAGAAGCCTTCCAGCAATTGGCATAACTGGTACGCCTTTAACCCACTGCACCACAGCTCAGACTCCAAAAAGATACGGTAATTTCGTAGTATTTAAATCCCCCAAAGATTACCACCTCCCAAGGGCAACTAGAGCATAATGAGGGGCTACTCACACTCTTTCATCAAGTTCTTGTTAATATGGGAGAAGTCTGTGTCTATGCTAATGCACAACTTGCCTAAACACGCAAGAGAAGTTATACAACCTTAGAACACTTTCCCACCAAGAGATTCGAACCCTAGCCAGCACAGAAGCCTTCCAGCAACTGGCATAACTATAGCGCCTTTAACCCACTGCACCACAGCTCAGAACCCAAAAAGATATGGTAATTTCGGAGTATTTAAATCCCCCAAAGATTACCACCTCCCAAGGACAACTAGAGCATAATGAAGGGCTACTCACGTTCTTTCATCCAATTCCTGTTAATATGGGAGAACTCTGTGTCTATGCTTAATGCACAACTTGCCTAAACACGCAAGAGAAGTTATACAACATTAGAACACTTTCCCACCAGGAGATTCGAGCTCTAGCCAGAACAGAAGCCTTCCAGAAACTTGCATAACTGGTACACTTTTAACACACTGCACCACAGCTCAGACTCCTGAAAGAGATGGTAATTTCGGAGTTTTTAAATCCCTTAAAGATCACCACCTCCCAAGGGCAACTAGAGCGTAGTAAGGGGGCTACTCACGTTCTTTCATCAAATTCCTTTTATTATGGGAGAGCTCTGTGTCTATGCTTAATGCACAACTTTCTTAAACACGCAAGAGAAGTTATACAACCTTAGAACACTTTCCCACAAGGAGATTCCAACCCTAGCCAGCACAGAAGCCTTCCAGCAACTGTCATAACTGGTACGCCTTTAACCCACTGCACCACAGCTCAGACCCCTAAAAGAGATGGTAATTTCGGAGTATTTAAATCCCCCAAAGATCACCACCTGCCACGGGCAACTAGAGCATACTGAGGGACTACTCACAATCTTTCATCAAATTCCTGTTAATATGGGAGAACTCTGTGTCTATGCTTAATGCACAACTTGCCAGAACACGCAAGATAAATTATACAACCTTAGAACACTTTCCCAACAGGAGATTCGAACCCTAGCAAACACAGAATCCTTCCAGCAACTGGCATAACTGGTACGCCTTTAAGCCACTACACCATAGCTCAGACCCCAAAAATATACGGTAATTTCCAAGTATTTATATCCCCAAAAGATTACCACCTCCCAAGGGCAACTAGAGCATAGTGAGGGGCTACTCACGTTCTTTCATCAAATTCCTGTTAATATGGGAGAACTCTGTGCCTATGCTTAATGCACAACTTGCCTAAACACGTAAGAGAATTTATACAACCTTAGAACACTTTCCCACCCAGAGATTCGAACCCTAGCCAGCACAGAAGCCTTCCAGCAACTGGCATAACTGGTACGCCTTTAACCCACTGCACGACAGCTCAGACTCCAAAAAGATACTGTAATTTCGGAGTATTTAAATCCCCCAAAGATTACCACCTCCCAAGGGCAACTAGAGCATAATGAGGGGCTACTCACACTTTTCATCAAGTTCTTGTTAATATGGGAGAAGTCTGTGTCTATGCTAATGCACAACTTGCCTAAACACGCAAGAGAATTTATACAAACTTAGAACACTTTCCCACCAGGAGATTCGAACCCTAGCCAGAACAGAATCCTTCCAGCACCTGGCATAACTGGTACGCCTTTAATCCATTGTACCACAGCTCACACCGCTAAAAGAGATGGTAATTTCGGACTTTTTAAATCCCCCAAAGATCACCACCTCCCAAGGGCAACTAGAGCATAGTAAGGGGCTACTCACGTTCTTTCATCAAATTCCTTTCAATATGGGAGAGCTCTGTGTTTATGCTTAATGCACAACTTGCCTAAACACACAAGAGAATTTATACAACCTTAGAACACTTTCCCACCAGGAGATTCGAACCCTAGCCAGCACAGAAGCCTTCCAGCAACTGACATAACTGGTACTCCTTTAACCCACTGCACCACAGCTCAGACCCCTAAAAGTAATGGTAATTTCGGAGTATTTAAATCCCCCAAAGATCACTATCTCCAAAGGCAACTAGAGCATACTGAAGGGCTTCTCACGTTCTTTCATCAAATTCCTGTTAATATGGGAGAAATCTGTGTCTATGCTTAATGCACAACTTTCCTAAACACGCAAGAGAAGTTTTACAACCATAGAACACTTTTCCACCAGGAGATTCGAACCCTAGCCAGCACAGAATCCTTCCAGCAACTGGCAAAACTGGTACGCCTTTAACCCACTGCACCACAGCTCAGACCCCATAAAAGAGATGGTAATTTCGGAGTATTTGAATCCCCAAAGATCACCACCTCCCAAGGACAACTAGAGCATAGTGAGAAGCTACTCACGTTCTTTCATCAAATTTCTTTTAATATGGGAGAGCTCTGTGTCTATGCTTAATGCACAACTTGCATAAACACGCAAGAGAAGTTATACAACATTAGAACAATTTCCCTCCAGGAGATTTGAACCCTAGCTAGCACAGAAGCCTTCCAGAAACTGGCATAACTGGTACGCCTTTAACCCACTGCACCACAGCTCAGACCCCTAAATGAGATGGTACTTTCGGAGTATTTAAATCCCCCAAAGATTACCACCTTCCAATGGCAATTAGAGCATAATGAGGGGCTACTCACATTCTTTCATCAAATTCCGGTGAATATGGGAAAACTCTGTGTCTATGCTTAATGCACAACTTGCCTAAACACGCAGGAGAAGTTATACCACCTTAGAACACTTTCCCACCAGGATATTCGAACCCTATCCAGCACAGAAGCCTTCCAGTAACTGGCATAACTGGTATGCCTTTAGCCCACTGCACCACAGCTCAGACCCCTAATAGAGATGGTAATTTCGGAGTATTTAAATCCCCCAAAGATAGCCATCTCCCAAGGGCAACTAGAGCATAGTGAGGGGCTACTCACGTTCTTTCATCAATGTGGGGTGTTTCCTTTTTGCTTTCACGACTGCAATGCGTACGTCGCCAATGTACATGTGGCAGACGCTTCACGAAGCTGTCGGAATTAGCAGAATAGAAAATACGAGAGCAACCGTACAGGGCCTGGGAGCAAGGTCGAGTTAGAGTCCTTGAGGGTCTCATCTTAGACTAGTCTCACCTGGCCCTGATCCACGTTGATCGTTGGAATCTCCTCAATGATTTAACACTTTCAGGGACTCCTAGGGTCCTCATCACATTTATAGTTTGTGACTTATAGGCAACTCGGAGTTGAAGATGCTTAAAGTTGAAGGCTTGAAAAATATTGGCAGTATTCAGAAGTGTTTCAACGGAAACACCGCATAAAGCTTAACAGTTGTTTATTTACTAACTTAACCACTAATACACAGGGTGGTTGATTTACTTTAGATTGGCGTCAGCAAAGCTATGGTTATATTAGCGAGACTCTTGACGTCTGGCTTAACGACTCGTATCCACTCGTGGAGAAACACCTAACTTAACACAGCTGACAGCCAATCATTAACACGGCAACCTAACTGCCGGTATGCAAAGGGATCACAAGAGTTCCAACCGGATACTCGGTAATGATGATATGCAATAAATCAACAAATACACTGTCAATGGAACAGGCAATAACATGCACAATAATATTGTCACACAATAACTAAATGTGTAGTGTATGTGAAGCTCACATTCACAGACTAGTGAAATGCAGTGATACCACACAGATAAACACGCATTCACCGTCGATTCACCTATGATCTGTGACAGGTATGAGAAGGTGAGAACTGTGGTTGATACCTCAGATCAACACAGATACAATAAACAATGACAAAATCTTGTACTTACAGATAGGTACCTTTCCTTACTCACTCACTCACTCAGGCACATTTATACAAGCACTCGTAGGTGGCCTGACAGCTGGCTTCGCTCGTAGACACGGAGGGTACTTGCAGTAGGCCGGGCTGTATGCTTAACAGACAGACACACGCGCACCCACTGGCACTGGCGATGAGCAAGATGGTGACGTCACGTAGTAGTGTGAGGGCGGCGGCGGGCGCTCGAGGCACAAAAGTACAGAGGTACTGGGGTACTGGGTACTGAGGTGCACGCTCGGGACGAGTGGCGGCTGTGGTACCATGCAGGTACACTTGTGGTAAAGTCACACACAGGTTACTTAGGCGGCGGCACTGCCTTAGTTCACTCTAAGTCACTCACAACGATCTTTGTCACCAGGGGTTACCTGATAACAGTCTGTTTCGCTCTGGAGATTTGTCACTTTAGGCTTCTGAATACTATATTCACAACCCGTGATTCTGGGCGGGTGTGTCGTATAATCTTCAGACGCTGAGTTAACTTGACGGTGAGGAATAGACGGTGTTCAGTCTATTGGCCGGTAGAACAGAACACGTCCACTTCGCTAGAGATCCCTCACAAGAATGCCTGAAGCTCAGGGCGTCTTGTGGCACACACAAGGGGATTACATTTTGACCAATGGCATTGCAGCAAATGAGCGGGAACCAATCATATTAGCTCGTTCGATGAGCAGTAGGAGAGGTGACGTCATGAACACGTCACGACCACGTCATAGCTGTTATTGTCCATCGCGCCGGTTGACCCCAGAGGTCAGACACTGGTAGCGTCTTCCCTCTCCCACGCTCTACCACCGGTGTACTCACTGACCCTTCGGTGGCAAGTATGCTTAACTCCCTGTATCTACTTCCTCCCTGGACATACAGAGGCCTCCGTATTATGAAAATGTTCCTGGTAAAGTGGGCATTCTGGAGATACCCAACATGCCAGGTCAGTATCCAGGGTTAACAGAAATAGGACCTTGTGCACAAGATCGGGGCACTGTGCACAGCAATGAGCCATTCCATTCAGCTGTGGGAGAATCTTGAGAGACACTCTCTTACAATCAAATTCCTGTTAATAAGGGAGAACTCTGTGTCTATGCTTAATGCACAACTTGCCTAAACATGCGAGAGAAGTTATACCACCTTAGAACACTTTCCCACCAAGAGATTCGAACCCTAGCCAGCACAGAAGCCTTCCATCAACTGGCATAATTGGTATGCCTTTAACCCACTGCACCACAGCTCAGACCCCTAAAAAGAGATGTTAATTTTGGAGTATTTAAATCCCCCAAAGATCACCACCTCCCAAGGGCAACTAGAGCATAGTGAAGGGCTACTCACGTTCTTTCATCAAATTCCTGTTAATATGGCAGAACTCTGTGTCTATGCTTAATGCATAACTTGCCTAAACACGCAAGAGAAGTTATACAACTTTAGAACACTTTCCCACAAGGAGATTGGAACCCTAGCCAGCACAGAAGCCTTCCAGCAACCGGCATAACTGGTACGCCTTTAACCCACTGCACCACAGCTCTGACCACTAAAAGAGATAGCAATTTCGGAGTATTTGAATTCCCCAAAGATTACCACCTCCCAAAGGCAACTTGAGCACAGTGAGGGGCTACTCACGTTCTTTCATCAAATTCCTGTTAATATTGGAGAACTCTGTGTCAATGATTAATGCACAACTTGCCTAAACACGCAAGAGAAGTTATACAACCATAGAACACTTTCCTACCAGGAGATTCGAACCCTAGCCAGCACAGAAGCCTTCCAGCAACTGGCATAACTGGTACGCCTTTAACCTACTGCACCACAGCTCAGACCCC
Organism: Procambarus clarkii; assembly: GCF_020424385.1. NCBI lineage: Eukaryota > Metazoa > Arthropoda > Malacostraca > Decapoda > Cambaridae > Procambarus > Procambarus clarkii. The sequence continues at coordinate 82,751 of NW_025573608.1, forward strand.
TAAAAGAGATGGTAATTTCGGAGTATATAAATCCCCCAAAGATCACCACCTCCCAAGGGCAACTAGAGCACAGTGAGGGGCTACTCACGTTCTTTCATCAAATTCCTGTGAATATGGGAGAACTTTGAGTCTATGCTTAATGCCCAACTGGCCTAAACAGGCAAGAGAAGTTATACAACATTAGAACACTTTCCCACCAGGAGATTCGAACGCTAGCCAGCACAGAAGCCTTCCAGCAACTGGCGTAACTGGTATGCCTTTAACACACAGCACCACAGCTCAGACCCCTAAAAGAGATGTTTATTTCAGAGTTTTTAAATCCCCCAATAATCACCACCTCCCAACGGCAACTAGAGCATAGTGAGGGGCTACTCACGTTCTTTCATCAAATTCCTGTTAATATGGGAGAGCTCTGTGTCTATGATTAATGCATAACTTGCCTAAACACGCAAGAGAAGTTACACAACCTTAGAACACTTTCCCACCAAGAGATTCGAACCCTAGCCAGCACAGAAGCCTTCCCGCAACTCGCATAACTGGTACGCATTGAACCTACTGCACAACAGCTGAGACCCCAAAAAGATATGGTAATTTCAGAGTAATCAAATCCCCCAAAGATTACCACCTCCCAAGGGCAACTTGTGCATAATGAGGGGCTACTCACGTTCTTTCATCAATTTCCTGTGAATATGGGAGAACTCTGTGTCTATGCTTAATGCACAACTTGCCTAAACAAGCAAGAAAAGTTATACAACCTTAGAACACTTTCCCACTAGGAGATTCGAACCCTAGCCTGCAGAGAATCCTTCCAGCAACTGGCATAACTGGTATGCCTTAAATCCACTACACCACAGCTCAGACCCCAAAAGGGGATGGTAATTTCGGAGTATTTGAATCCCCCAAAGATTACCACCTCCCAAGGGCAACTAGAGCATAATGAGGGGCTACTCACGTTCTTTCATCAAATTCCTGTTGATATGGGAGAACTCTGAGTCTATGCTTAATGCCCAACTGGCCTAAATACACAAGAGAAGTTATACAACATTAGAACACTTTCCCACCACGTGATTCGAACCCTAGCCAGCACACACGACTTCCAGCAACTGGCATACCTGGTATGCCTTTAACACATTGCACCACATCTCAGACCCCTAAAAGAGATGGTAATTTCAGAGTTTTTAAATCCCCTAAAGATCAACACCTCCCAAAGGCAACTAGAGCATACTGAGGGGCTACTCACGTTCTTTCATCAAATTCCTCTTAATATGGGAGAGCTCTGTGTCCATGCGTAATGCACAACTTGCCTAAACACGCAAGATAAGTTATACAACATTAAAACACTTTCCTACCAGGAGATTCGAACCCTAGTTAGCACAGAAGCCTTCCAGCAACTGGCATAACTGGTATGCCTTTAACACACTGCACCACAGCTCAGACCCATAAAAGAGATGGTAATTTCAGAGTTTTTAAATCCCCCAAAAATCACCACCTCCCAAGGGCAACTAGAGCATAGTGAGGGGCTACTCACGTTCTTTCATCAAATTCCTCTTAATATGAGAGAGCTCTGTGTCTATGATTAATGCACAACTCTCCTAAACAGGGAAGTAAAGTTATACAACCTTAGAACACTTTCCCACCAGGAGATTCGAACCCTAGCCAGCACAGAATTCTTCCAGCAACTGGCTTAACTGGTATGCCTTAAGTCCACTGCACCACAGCTCAGACCCCAAAAGGGGATGGTAATTTCATAGTAATTAAATCCCCCAAAGATCACCACCTCCCAAGGGCAACTTGAGCATACTGAGGGGCTACTCATGTTCTTTCATCAAATTTCTGATAATATGGGAGAGCTCTGTGTCTATGCTTAATGCACAACTTGCCTAAACACGCAAGAGAAGTTACACAACTTTTAAACACTTTCCCACCAGGAGACTCGAACCCTAGCCAGCACAGAAGCCTTCCCGCAACTGGCATTACTGGTACGCCTTTAACCCACTGCACCACAGCTCAGACCCCAAAAAGATTTGGTAATTTCGGAGTAATTAAATCCCCCAAAGATCACCACCTCCCAAGGGCAACTTGAGCATACTGAGGGGCTACTCACGTTCTTTCATTAAATTTTTGTTCATATGGGAGAACTCTGTGTCTATGCTTAATGCTCAACTTCCCTAAACACGCAAAAAAAGTTGTACAACATTAGAACATTTTTCCACCAGGAGATTCGAACCCTAGAGAGCACAGAATCCTTCCAGCACCTGGCATAACTGGTATGCCTTTAACCCACTGCACCACAGCTCAGACCCCTAAAAAGAGATGTTAATTTCGGAGTATTTAAATTCCCCAAAGATCACCACCTCCCAAGGGCAACTAGAGCATAGTGAAAGGCTACTCACGTTCTTTCATCAAATTCCTGTTAATATGGGAGAACTCTGTGACTATGCTTAATGCCCAACTTGCTTAAACACGCAAGAGAAATTTTACAACCTTAGAACACTTTCCCACCAGGAGATTCGAACGCTAGCCAGCACAGAAGCCTTCCAGCAACTGGCATAACTGGTACGCCTTTAACACACTGCACCACAGCTCAGACCCCTGAAAGAGATGGGAATTTTGGAGTTTTTAAATACCCCAAAGATCACCACCTCCCATGGGCAACAAGAGCACAGTGAGGGGCTACTCACATTCTTTCATCAAATTCCTGTTAATATGGGAGAGCTCTGTGTCTATGCTTAATGCACAACATGCCTAAACACGCAAGGGAAGCTATACAACCTTAGAACACTTTCCCACCAGGAGATTCGAACCCAAGCCAGCACAGTAGCCTTTCAGCAACTGGCATAACTGGTACGCCTTAATCCCACTGCACCACAGCTCAAACCTCTATAAGTGATAGTAATTTCGGAGTATTTGAATTCCCCAAAGATTACCACCTCCCAAGGGCAGCTAGAGCATAATGAGGGGCTTCTCACGTTCTTTCATCAAATTCCTGTTAATATTGGTGAACTCTGTGTCTATGCTTAATGCACAACTTGCCTAAACACACAAGAGAACTTATACAACCTTAGAACACTTTCCCACCAGGAGATTCGAACCCTAGCCAGCACAGAATTCTTCCAGCAACTGACATAACTGGTACACCTTTAACACACTACACCACTGCTCAGACCCCTAAAAGAGATGAAAATTTCGGAATATTTGAATCCCCCAAAGGTCACCACCTCCCAAGGGCAACTAGAGCATAATGAGGGGCTACTCACGTTCTTTCATCAAATTCCTGTTAATATGGGAGAACTCTGAGTCTATGCTTAATGCCCAATTGGCCTAAACACGCAAGAGAACTTATACAACATTAGAACCCTTTCCCACCACGTGATTCGAACCCTAGCCAGCACAGAAGCTCTCCAGCAACTGGCATAACTGGTATGCCTTAAATCCACTGCACCACAGTTCAGACCCCAAAAGGGATGGTAATTTCGGAGTATTTGAATCCCCCAAAGATTAACACCTCCCAAGGGCAACTAGAGCATACTCAGGGGCTACTCACATTCTTTCATCAAATTCGTGATAATATGGGTGAACTCTGCGTCTATGCTTAATGCACAACTTGCCTAAACACGCAAGAGAAGTTATACAACCTTAGAACACTTTCCCACCACGTGATTCGAACCCTAGCCAGCACAGAAACCTTCCAACAACTGGCATAACTGATATGCCTTTAACACACTGCACCACAGGTCAGAACCCTGAAAGAGATGGGAATTTTGGAGTTTTTAAATACCACAAAGATCACCACCTCCCAAGGGCAACTAGAGCATAGTGAAGGGCTACTCACGTTCTTTGCTCAAATTCCTGTAAATATTGGAGAACTCTGTGTCTATGCTTAATGCACAACTTGCCTAAACACGCAAGAGAAGTTATACAACCTTAGAACACTTTCCCACCAGGAGATTCGAACCCTAGCCAGCACAGAAGCCTTCCAACAACTGGCATAACTGATATGCCTTTAACACACTGCACCACAGCTCAGAACCCTGAAAGAGATGGGAATTTTGGAGTTTTTAAATACCACAAAGATCACCACCTCCCAAGGGCAACTAGAGCCTAGTGAAGGGCTACTCACGTTCTTTCATCAAATTGCTGTAAATATTGGAGATCTCTGTGTCTATGCTTAATGCACAACTTGCCTAAACACGCAAGAGAATTTTACAACCTTAGAACACTTTCCCACCAGGAGATTCGAACCCTAGCAAACACAGAATCCTTCCAGCAACTGGCATAACTGGTACGCCTTTAAGCCACTACACCATAGCTCAGACCCCAAAAATATACGGTAATTTCCAAGTATTTATATCCCCAAAAGATTACCACCTCCCAAGGGCAACTAGAGCATAGTGAGGGGCTACTCACGTTCTTTCATCAAATTCCTGTTAATATGGGAGAACTCTGTGCCTATGCTTAATGCACAACTTGCCTAAACACGTAAGAGAATTTATACAACCTTAGAACACTTTCCCACCCAGAGATTCGAACCCTAGCCAGCACAGAAGCCTTCCAGCAACTGGCATAACTCGTACGCCTTTAACCCACTGCACGACAGCTCAGACTCCAAAAAGATACTGTAATTTCGGAGTATTTAAATCCCCCAAAGATTACCACCTCCCAAGGGCAACTAGAGCATAATGAGGGGCTACTCACACTTTTCATCAAGTTCTTGTTAATATGGGAGAAGTCTGTGTCTATGCTAATGCACAACTTGCCTAAACACGCAAGAGAATTTATACAAACTTAGAACACTTTCCCACCAGGAGATTCGAACCCTAGCCAGAACAGAATCCTTCCAGCACCTGGCATAACTGGTACGCCTTTAATCCATTGTACCACAGCTCACACCGCTAAAAGAGATGGTAATTTCGGACTTTTTAAATCCCCCAAAGATCACCACCTCCCAAGGGCAACTAGAGCATAGTAAGGGGCTACTCACGTTCTTTCATCAAATTCCTTTCAATATGGGAGAGCTCTGTGTTTATGCTTAATGCACAACTTGCCTAAACACACAAGAGAATTTATACAACCTTAGAACACTTTCCCACCAGGAGATTCGAACCCTAGCCAGCACAGAAGCCTTCCAGCAACTGACATAACTGGTACTCCTTTAACCCACTGCACCACAGCTCAGACCCCTAAAAGTAATGGTAATTTCGGAGTATTTAAATCCCCCAAAGATCACTATCTCCAAAGGCAACTAGAGCATACTGAAGGGCTTCTCACGTTCTTTCATCAAATTCCTGTTAATATGGGAGAAATCTGTGTCTATGCTTAATGCACAACTTTCCTAAACACGCAAGAGAAGTTTTACAACCATAGAACACTTTTCCACCAGGAGATTCGAACCCTAGCCAGCACAGAATCCTTCCAGCAACTGGCAAAACTGGTACGCCTTTAACCCACTGCACCACAGCTCAGACCCCATAAAAGAGATGGTAATTTCGGAGTATTTGAATCCCCAAAGATCACCACCTCCCAAGGACAACTAGAGCATAGTGAGAAGCTACTCACGTTCTTTCATCAAATTTCTTTTAATATGGGAGAGCTCTGTGTCTATGCTTAATGCACAACTTGCATAAACACGCAAGAGAAGTTATACAACATAAGAACAATTTCCCTCCAGGAGATTTGAACCCTAGCTAGCACAGAAACCTTCCAGAAACTGGCATAACTGGTACGCCTTTAACCCACTGCACCACAGCTCAGACCCCTAAATGAGATGGTACTTTCGGAGTATTTAAATCCCCCAAAGATTACCACCTTCCAATGGCAATTAGAGCATAATGAGGGGCTACTCACATTCTTTCATCAAATTCCGGTGAATATGGGAAAACTCTGTGTCTATGCTTAATGCACAACTTGCCTAAACACGCAGGAGAAGTTATACCACCTTAGAACACTTTCCCACCAGGATATTCGAACCCTATCCAGCACAGAAGCCTTCCAGTAACTGGCATAACTGGTATGCCTTTAGCCCACTGCACCACAGCTCAGACCCCTAATAGAGATGGTAATTTCGGAGTATTTAAATCCCCCAAAGATAGCCATCTCCCAAGGGCAACTAGAGCATAGTGAGGGGCTACTCACGTTCTTTCATCAATGTGGGGTGTTTCCTTTTTGCTTTCACGACTGCAATGCGTACGTCGCCAATGTACATGTGGCAGACGCTTCACGAAGCTGTCGGAATTAGCAGAATAGAAAATACGAGAGCAACCGTACAGGGCCTGGGAGCAAGGTCGAGTTAGAGTCCTTGAGGGTCTCATCTTAGACTAGTCTCACCTGGCCCTGATCCACGTTGATCGTTGGAATCTCCTCAATGATTTAACACTTTCAGGGACTCCTAGGGTCCTCATCACATTTATAGTTTGTGACTTATAGGCAACTCGGAGTTGAAGATGCTTAAAGTTGAAGGCTTGAAAAATATTGGCAGTATTCAGAAGTGTTTCAACGGAAACACCGCATAAAGCTTAACAGTTGTTTATTTACTAACTTAACCACTAATACACAGGGTGGTTGATTTACTTTAGATTGGCGTCAGCAAAGCTATGGTTATATTAGCGAGACTCTTGACGTCTGGCTTAACGACTCGTATCCACTCGTGGAGAAACACCTAACTTAACACAGCTGACAGCCAATCATTAACACGGCAACCTAACTGCCGGTATGCAAAGGGATCACAAGAGTTCCAACCGGATACTCGGTAATGATGATATGCAATAAATCAACAAATACACTGTCAATGGAACAGGCAATAACATGCACAATAATATTGTCACACAATAACTAAATGTGTAGTGTATGTGAAGCTCACATTCACAGACTAGTGAAATGCAGTGATACCACACAGATAAACACGCATTCACCGTCGATTCACCTATGATCTGTGACAGGTATGAGAAGGTGAGAACTGTGGTTGATACCTCAGATCAACACAGATACAATAAACAATGACAAAATCTTGTACTTACAGATAGGTACCTTTCCTTACTCACTCACTCACTCAGGCACATTTATACAAGCACTCGTAGGTGGCCTGACAGCTGGCTTCGCTCGTAGACACGGAGGGTACTTGCAGTAGGCCGGGCTGTATGCTTAACAGACAGACACACGCGCACCCACTGGCACTGGCGATGAGCAAGATGGTGACGTCACGTAGTAGTGTGAGGGCGGCGGCGGGCGCTCGAGGCACAAAAGTACAGAGGTACTGGGGTACTGGGTACTGAGGTGCACGCTCGGGACGAGTGGCGGCTGTGGTACCATGCAGGTACACTTGTGGTAAAGTCACACACAGGTTACTTAGGCGGCGGCACTGCCTTAGTTCACTCTAAGTCACTCACAACGATCTTTGTCACCAGGGGTTACCTGATAACAGTCTGTTTCGCTCTGGAGATTTGTCACTTTAGGCTTCTGAATACTATATTCACAACCCGTGATTCTGGGCGGGTGTGTCGTATAATCTTCAGACGCTGAGTTAACTTGACGGTGAGGAATAGACGGTGTTCAGTCTATTGGCCGGTAGAACAGAACACGTCCACTTCGCTAGAGATCCCTCACAAGAATGCCTGAAGCTCAGGGCGTCTTGTGGCACACACAAGGGGATTACATTTTGACCAATGGCATTGCAGCAAATGAGCGGGAACCAATCATATTAGCTCGTTCGATGAGCAGTAGGAGAGGTGACGTCATGAACACGTCACGACCACGTCATAGCTGTTATTGTCCATCGCGCCGGTTGACCCCAGAGGTCAGACACTGGTAGCGTCTTCCCTCTCCCACGCTCTACCACCGGTGTACTCACTGACCCTTCGGTGGCAAGTATGCTTAACTCCCTGTATCTACTTCCTCCCTGGACATACAGAGGCCTCCGTATTATGAAAATGTTCCTGGTAAAGTGGGCATTCTGGAGATACCCAACATGCCAGGTCAGTATCCAGGGTTAACAGAAATAGGACCTTGTGCACAAGATCGGGGCACTGTGCACAGCAATGAGCCATTCCATTCAGCTGTGGGAGAATCTTGAGAGACACTCTCTTACAATCAAATTCCTGTTAATAAGGGAGAACTCTGTGTCTATGCTTAATGCACAACTTGCCTAAACATGCGAGAGAAGTTATACCACCTTAGAACACTTTCCCACCAAGAGATTCGAACCCTAGCCAGCACAGAAGCCTTCCATCAACTGGCATAATTGGTATGCCTTTAACCCACTGCACCACAGCTCAGACCCCTAAAAAGAGATGTTAATTTTGGAGTATTTAAATCCCCCAAAGATCACCACCTCCCAAGGGCAACTAGAGCATAGTGAAGGGCTACTCACGTTCTTTCATCAAATTCCTGTTAATATGGCAGAACTCTGTGTCTATGCTTAATGCATAACTTGCCTAAACACGCAAGAGAAGTTATACAACTTTAGAACACTTTCCCACAAGGAGATTGGAACCCTAGCCAGCACAGAAGCCTTCCAGCAACCGGCATAACTGGTACGCCTTTAACCCACTGCACCACAGCTCTGACCACTAAAAGAGATAGCAATTTCGGAGTATTTGAATTCCCCAAAGATTACCACCTCCCAAAGGCAACTTGAGCACAGTGAGGGGCTACTCACGTTCTTTCATCAAATTCCTGTTAATATTGGAGAACTCTGTGTCAATGATTAATGCACAACTTGCCTAAACACGCAAGAGAAGTTATACAACCATAGAACACTTTCCTACCAGGAGATTCGAACCCTAGCCAGCACAGAAGCCTTCCAGCAACTGGCATAACTGGTACGCCTTTAACCTACTGCACCACAGCTCAGACCCCTAAAAGAGATGGTAATTTCGGAGTATATAAATCCCCCAAAGATCACCACCTCCCAAGGGCAACTAGAGCACAGTGAGGGGCTACTCACGTTCTTTCATCAAATTCCTGTGAATATGGGAGAACTTTGAGTCTATGCTTAATGCCCAACTGGCCTAAACAGGCAAGAGAAGTTATACAACATTAGAACACTTTCCCACCAGGAGATTCGAACGCTAGCCAGCACAGAAGCCTTCCAGCAACTGGCGTAACTGGTATGCCTTTAACACACAGCACCACAGCTCAGACCCCTAAAAGAGATGTTTATTTCAGAGTTTTTAAATCCCCCAATAATCACCACCTCCCAACGGCAACTAGAGCATAGTGAGGGGCTACTCACGTTCTTTCATCAAATTCCTGTTAATATGGGAGAGCTCTGTGTCTATGATTAATGCATAACTTGCCTAAACACGCAAGAGAAGTTACACAACCTTAGAACACTTTCCCACCAAGAGATTCGAACCCTAGCCAGCACAGAAGCCTTCCCGCAACTCGCATAACTGGTACGCATTGAACCTACTGCACAACAGCTGAGACCCCAAAAAGATATGGTAATTTCAGAGTAATCAAATCCCCCAAAGATTACCACCTCCCAAGGGCAACTTGTGCATAATGAGGGGCTACTCACGTTCTTTCATCAATTTCCTGTGAATATGGGAGAACTCTGTGTCTATGCTTAATGCACAACTTGCCTAAACAAGCAAGAAAAGTTATACAACCTTAGAACACTTTCCCACTAGGAGATTCGAACCCTAGCCTGCAGAGAATCCTTCCAGCAACTGGCATAACTGGTATGCCTTAAATCCACTACACCACAGCTCAGACCCCAAAAGGGGATGGTAATTTCGGAGTATTTGAATCCCCCAAAGATTACCACCTCCCAAGGGCAACTAGAGCATAATGAGGGGCTACTCACGTTCTTTCATCAAATTCCTGTTGATATGGGAGAACTCTGAGTCTATGCTTAATGCCCAACTGGCCTAAATACACAAGAGAAGTTATACAACATTAGAACACTTTCCCACCACGTGATTCGAACCCTAGCCAGCACACACGACTTCCAGCAACTGGCATACCTGGTATGCCTTTAACACATTGCACCACATCTCAGACCCCTAAAAGAGATGGTAATTTCAGAGTTTTTAAATCCCCTAAAGATCAACACCTCCCAAAGGCAACTAGAGCATACTGAGGGGCTACTCACGTTCTTTCATCAAATTCCTGTTAATATGGGAGAGCTCTGTGTCCATGCGTAATGCACAACTTGCCTAAACACGCAAGATAAGTTATACAACATTAAAACACTTTCCTACCAGGAGATTCGAACCCTAGTTAGCACAGAAGCCTTCCAGCAACTGGCATAACTGGTATGCCTTTAACACACTGCACCACAGCTCAGACCCATAAAAGAGATGGTAATTTCAGAGTTTTTAAATCCCCCAAAAATCACCACCTCCCAAGGGCAACTAGAGCATAGTGAGGGGCTACTCACGTTCTTTCATCAAATTCCTCTTAATATGAGAGAGCTCTGTGTCTATGATTAATGCACAACTCTCCTAAACAGGGAAGTAAAGTTATACAACCTTAGAACACTTTCCCACCAGGAGATTCGAACCCTAGCCAGCACAGAATTCTTCCAGCAACTGGCTTAACTGGTATGCCTTAAGTCCACTGCACCACAGCTCAGACCCCAAAAGGGGATGGTAATTTCATAGTAATTAAATCCCCCAAAGATCACCACCTCCCAAGGGCAACTTGAGCATACTGAGGGGCTACTCATGTTCTTTCATCAAATTTCTGATAATATGGGAGAGCTCTGTGTCTATGCTTAATGCACAACTTGCCTAAACACGCAAGAGAAGTTACACAACATTTAAACACTTTCCCACCAGGAGACTCGAACCCTAGCCAGCACAGAAGCCTTCCCGCAACTGGCATTACTGGTACGCCTTTAACCCACTGCACCACAGCTCAGACCCCAAAAAGATTTGGTAATTTCGGAGTAATTAAATCCCCCAAAGATCACCACCTCCCAAGGGCAACTTGAGCATACTGAGGGGCTACTCACGTTCTTTCATTAAATTTTTGTTCATATGGGAGAACTCTGTGTCTATGCTTAATGCACAACTTCCCTAAACACGCAAAAAAAGTTGTACAACATTAGAACATTTTTCCACCAGGAGATTCGAACCCTAGAGAGCACAGAATCCTTCCAGCACCTGGCATAACTGGTATGCCTTTAACCCACTGCACCACAGCTCAGACCCCTAAAAAGAGATGTTAATTTCGGAGTATTTAAATTCCCCAAAGATCACCACCTCCCAAGGGCAACTAGAGCATAGTGAAAGGCTACTCACGTTCTTTCATCAAATTCCTGTTAATATGGGAGAACTCTGTGACTATGCTTAATGCCCAACTTGCTTAAACACGCAAGAGAAATTTTACAACCTTAGAACACTTTCCCCCCCCCCCAAAAAAAAAAATTTGGGGGTTTTAAACCCCCAAAAACCCCTTTTAAAGGGGAAAAGGGTTTTTTAAAAAACCCTTTAAAAAAATTTTTTTAAAAAAAATTTTTTTAAAAAACCCCTAAACCAAAAGAAATTTTAAAACCTTAAACTTTCCCCCAAAAAACCCCAAAACAAACCCCTTAAAGGGGAATTTCGGGTTTTTCCCCAAATTTCCCCCCCAACCCCAAAAATGGAAAATTTTTTTTTCCCCAAAACCCCCTTTTGGGGGCCCGGGAAGGGCCCCGAAAAAAAATTTTAAAAAAACCCCTTTTTCCCCAAACCAAAAAAAAAAATTTAAAAAAACCTTTCCCCCCCGGGAACCCAAGCCCAACCCCCCCAAAAAAAAAATTTTTTTTCCCCCCAAAGGCCCCTAAAAGGGAAAAAATTTTTTTTCCCCAAAAATTAAAAATTTTTTAAGGGCCCTTTCCTTTTCCCAAAAATTTTTAAAAAGAAACCTTTTCCCCAAAATTCCAAACCCTTTCCAAAAGGAAAAAAAAAAACCTTTCCCCCCCGGGAACCCAAGCCCAACCCAAATTTTTTTTTGTTTAAAATCCCCCCCCAAGGCCCAAAAAAGGGAAACCCAATTTTTAAAAAAAAGGCCGGAATTTAAAAAAAAACCCCCCAAAAATTTTTTAAAAAAGGGGCCTTTTCCCTTCCAAAAAAAAACCCCCCAAAGGTTTAAAAAAAAATTTCCCCAAAAACCCCCCAACCCAAAAAAAATTTTTTTGGGTTTTTCCCCCAAAAAATTTTCCAACCCAAAAAAAAGGGGGGGTTTTTTTCCCCCAAAAACCCCCAAATGGGAAAAGGTTTTTTCCAATTTTTAAACAAAGGGGAAATTTTTTCCTTTCCCCCAAAAATTGCCCCCCCAAAAAGTTTCCAAAAAAAATTTTTTTTTCCCAACCCACCCCCAAAAACCCCAAAAAGGGAAATTTGGAATTTTAAACCCCCCCAAAAATCCCCCAAAAAAGGAATTTGGGGGTTTTAAAAAAAAAATTTTTTTTTTTTTTGGGGGGTTAACGTTTTTAAAAAGGGGGGGCCCCTTTTTTTAAAAAAAAAATTTGGGCCGGGGGGCCCCAAATTCCCCAAAAATTTAAAATACCCGGGCCCGAACCCCGGGGGGGGGGCCCCTTTTAACCCAAAGGGGGGAAAACTTTAAGGGAAACCCCGGGAAAATTTCAAAAAAAATTTTTCCTTTTTTTAAAAAAAAACTTTTGGTTTTTTTTTTAAAAAAAAAAATTTTTAATTTTTGGGGTTTCCAAACAAAAAACCCTTTTTAAAAACCGTTTTTTAAAAACCAATTAACCACTAAAAAAAAAAAAAAAAATTTTTTGGGTAAAAATTTTTAAAAAAAAAAAGGGGAAAATTTTTTTAAAAACCAAATTTGGGAAAAACCTTAAACAAAAAATTTAAACCCAAAAACCAAAAGGCCCTTAAGGGTTTAAAAAAGGGGAAAAGGGTTTTTAAAAAAAAGATAAAAAAAAAAAATTTTTAAAAAAACCCCCAATAACCCCTTTTTTAAAAAAAAGGGGGGGGTTTTTAAAAAAAAAACCCCGGGGCCCCAAAAAACACCACCCACCCCGGCCCCGGAAGGGGTTTTGGGGGGGGGGGGGGTCCCCAAAAAAAAAAAATGGGGGGTTTTTTGGGAAATTTTTTTCCCCCCAAAGGCCTTTTAAAAAAAATTTTTTTTTAAAAGGGTTTTAAACCCCAAAGTTTTGGGGGACCCCCCTGGGTTTCCCTTTTTTTGGGGGGGTTTTCCCCCAACCCAAAAGGGGGGTTGGGGTTTTTTAAAAAAACCGGGGGGGGGTGGTTAAAGGGGGTTTTTCCCCCCAAATTACAAGGGGCCCCCTTTGGGCCCCTTAAATTTAAAGGTTCCCCGGGGGGCCAAACAAATTTTTTTGGGCCTTGGGAATTTTTTTTTTTTTTCCAACCGGGTTTTTGGGGGGGAAACCAGGGGTTTTATACAACCTTAGAACACTTTCCCACCAGGAGATTCGAACCCTAGCCAGCACAGAAGCCTTCCAGCAACTGGCATAACTGGTACGCCTTTAACCCACTGCACCACAGCTCAGAACCCTAAAAGAGATGGTAATTTCGGAGTATTTAAATCCCCCAAAGATTACCACCACCCAAGGGCAACTAGAGCATATTGAGGGCTACTCACGTTCTTTAATCAAATTCCTGTGAATATGGGAAAACTCTGTGTCTATGCTTAATGCACAACTTGCCTAAACACGCAAGAGAAGTTATACAACCTTAGAACACTTTCCCACCAGGAGATTCGAACCCTAGCCAGCACAGAAGCCTTCCAGCAACTGGCATAACTGGTACGCCTTTAACCCACTGCACCACAGCTCAGACCCCTAAAAGAGATGGTAATTTCGGAGTATTTAAATCCCCCAAAGATCACCACCTCCCAAGGGCAACTAGAGAATACTGAGGGGCTACTCACGTTCTTTCATCAAATTCCTGTTAATATGGGAGAACTCTGTGTCTATGCTTAATGCACAACTTGCCAAAACAGGCAAGAGAAGTTATACCACCTTAGAACACTTTCCCACTAAAAGATTCGATCCCTAGCCAGCACAGAATCCTTCCAGCAACTGGCATAACTGGTACGCCTTTAAAACACTGCACCACAGTTCAGACCCCTAAAAGAGAGGGTAATTTCGGAGTATTTGAATCCCCCAAAGATCACCACCTCCCAAGGGCAACTAGAGCATAGTGAGGGGCTACTCACTTTCTTTCATCAAATTCCTGTTAATATGGGAGAACTCTGTGTCTATGCTTAATGCACAACTTGCCTAAACACACAAGAGAAGTTATACAACCTTAGAACACTTTCCCACCAGGAGATTCGTACCCTAGCCAGCACAGAAGCCTTCCAGCAACTGGCATAACTGGTACACCTTTAACACACTGCACCACAGCTCAGACCCCTAAAAGAGATGGTAATTTCGGAGTTTTTGAATCCCCCAAAGATCACCACCTCCCAAGGGCAACTAGAGCATAGTGAGGGGCTACTCACGTTCTTTCATCAAATTCCTGTTAATATGGGAGAGCTCTGTGTCTATGCTTAATGCACAACTTGCCTAAACACGCAAGAGAAGTTATACAACCTTAGAACACTTTCCCACCAGGAGATTCGAACCCTAGCCAGCACAGAAGCCTTCCAGCAACTGGCATAACTGGTACGCCTTTAACCCACTGCACCACAGCTCAGACCCCTAAAAGTGATGGTAATTTCGGAGTATTTGAATCCCCCAAAGATTACCACCTCCCAAGGGCAACTAGAGCATAATGAGGGGCTACTCACGTTCTTTCATCAAATTCCTGTTAATATGGGAGAACTCTGTGTCTATGCTTAATGCACAACTTGCCTAAACACGCAAGAGAAGTTATACAACCTTAGAACACTTTCCCACCAGGAGATTCGAACCCTAGCCAGCACAGAAGCCTTCCAGCAACTGGCATAACTGGTACACCTTTAACACACTGCACCACAGCTCAGACCCCTAAAAGAGATGGTAATTTCGGAGTATTTAAATCCCCCAAAGATCACCACCTCCCAAGGGCAACTAGAGCATAATGAGGGGCTACTCACGTTCTTTCATCAAATTCCTGTTAATATGGGAGAACTCTGTGTCTATGCTTAATGCACAACTTGCCTAAACACGCAAGAGAAGTTATACAACCTTAAAACACTTTCCCACCAGGAGATTCGAACCCTAGCCAGCACAGAATCCTTCCAGCACCTGGCATAACTGGTACGCCTTTAATCCTCTGCACCACAGCTCAGACCCCTAAAAGAGATGGTAATTTCGGAGGTTTTGAATCCACCAAAGATTACCACCTCCCAAGGGTAACTAGAGCATAATGAGGGGCTACTCACGTCCTTTCATCAAATTCCTGTTAATATGGGAGAACTCTGTGTCTATGCTTAATGCACAACTTGCCTAAACACGCAAGAGAAGTTATACCACCTTAGAACACTTTCCCACCAGGAGATTCCAACCCTAGCCAGCACAGAATCCTTCCAGCAACTGGCATAACTGGTACGCCTTTAACCCACTGCACCACAGCTCAGAACCCAGAAAAATATGGTAATTTCTGAGTATTTAAATCCCCCAAAGATCACCACCTCCCAAGGGCAACTAGAGCATAATGAGGGGCTACTCACGTTCTTTCATCAAATTCCTGTTAATATGGGAGAACTCTGTGTCTATGCTTAATGCACAACTTGCCTAAACACGCAAGAGAAGTTATACAACCTTAGAACACTTTCCCACCAGGAGATTCGAACCCTAGCCAGCACAGAAGCCTTCCACCAACTGGCATAACTGGTACGCCTTTAACACACTGCACCACAGCTCAGACCCCAAAAAGAGATGGTAATTTCGGAGTATTTAAATCCCCCAAAGATCACCACCTCCCAAAGGCAACTAGAGCATAGTGAAGGGCTACTCACGTTCTTTCATCAAATTCCTGTTAATATGGGAGAACTCTGTGTCTATGCTTAATGCACAACTTGCCTAAACACGCAAGAGAAGTTATACAACCTTAGAACACTTTCCCACCAGGAGATTCGAACCCTAGCCAGCACAGAAGCCTTCCAGCAACTGGCATAACTGGTACGCCTTTAACACACTGCACCACAGCTCAGACCCCTGAAAGAGATGGTAATTTCGGAGTTTTTAAATCCCTTAAAGATCACCACCTCCCAAGGGCAACTAGAGCATAGTGAGGGGCTACTCACGTTCTTTCATCAAATTCCTTTTAATATGGGAGAGCTCTGTGTCTATGCTTAATGCACAACTTGCCTAAACACGCAAGAGAAGTTATACAACCTTAGAACACTTTCCCACCAGGAGATTCGAACCCTAGCCAGCACAGAAGCCTTCCAGCAACTGGCATAACTGGTACGCCTTTAACCCACTGCACCACAGCTCAGACCCCTAAAAGAGATGGTAATTTCGGAGTATTTAAATCGCCTAATGATCACCACCTCCCAAGGGCAACTAGAGCATAGTGAGGCACTACTCACGTACGTCCATGAAATTCCTGTTAATATGGGAGAACTCTGTGTCTATGCTTAATGCACAAATTGCCTATACACGCAAGAGAAGTTATACAACCTTAGAACACTTTCCCACCAGGAGATTCGAACCCTAGCCAACACAGAAGCCTTCCCACAACTGGCATAACTGGTACGCCTTTAACCCACTGCACTACAGCTCAGACCCCAAAAATATATGGTAATTTCGGAGTATTTAAATCCCCCAAAGATTACCACCTCCCAAGGGCAACTAGAGCATAATGAGGGGCTACTCACGTTCTTTCATCAAATTCCTGTTAATATGGGAGAACTCTGTGTCTATGCTTAATGCACAACTTGCCTAAACACGCAAGAGAAGTTATACAACCTTAGAACACTTTCCCACCAGGAGATTCGAACCCTAGCCAGCACAGAAGCCTTCCCGCAACTGGCATAACTGGTACGCCTTTAACCCACTGCACCACAGCTCAGACCCCTAAAAGAGATGGTAATATCGGAGTATTTGAATCCACCAAAGATTACCACCTCCCAACGGCAACTAGAGCATAGTGAGGGGCTACTCACGTTCTTTCATCAAATTCCTGTGAATATGGGAGAACTCTGTGTCTATGCTTAATGCACAACTTGCCAAAACACGCAAGAGAAGTTATACAACCTTAGAACACTTTCCCACCAGGAGATTCGAACCCTAGCAAGCACAGAAGCCTTCCAGCAACTGGCATAACTATAAGGCCATTAACCCACTGCACCACAGCTCAGACCCCTAAAAGAGATGGTAATTGTGGAGTATTTAAATCCACCAAAGATCACCACCTCCCAAGGGAAACTAGCGCATACTGAGGGGCTACTCACGTTCTTTCATCAAATTCCTGTTAATATGGGAGAACTCTGTGTCTTTGATTAATGCCCAACTGGCCTAAACACGCAAGAGAAGTTATACAACCTTAGAACACTTTCCCACTAGGAGATTCGAACCCTAGCCAGCACAGAAGCCTTCCAGCAACTGGCATAACTGGTACGCCTTTAACACACTGCACCACAGCTCAGACCCTTAAAAGAGATGGTAATTTCGGAGTTTTTAAATCCCCCAAAGATCACCACCTCCCAAGGGCAACTAGAGCACAGTGAGGGGCTACTCACGTTCTTTCATCCAATTCCTGTTAATATGGGAGAACTCTGTGTCTATGCTTAATGCACAACTTGCCTAAACACGCAAGAGAAGTTATACAACCTTAGAACACTTTCCCACCAGGAGATTCGAACCCTAGCCAGCACAGAAGCCTTCCAGCAACTGGCATAACTGGTACGCCTTTAACCCACTGCACCACAGCTCAGACCCCTAAAAGAGATGGTAATTTCGGAGTATTTGAATCCCCCAAAGATTACCACCTCCCAAGGGCAACTAGAGCATAGTGAGGGGCTACTCACGTTCTTTCATCAAATTCCTGTTAATATGGGAGAACTCTGTGTCTATGCTTAATGCACAACTGGCCAAAACATGCAAGAGAAGTTATACAATTTAAGAACACTTTCCCACCAGGTGATTCGAACCCTAGCCAGCACAGAATCCTTCCAGCAACTGGCATAACTGGTACGCCTTTAACCCACTGCACCACAGCTCAGACCCCTAAAAGAGATGGTAATTTTGGAGTTTTTAAATCCCCCAAAAATCACCACCTCCCAAGGGCAACTAGAGCCTAGTAAGATGCCACTCACGTTCTTTCATCAAATTCCTTTTAATATGGGAGAGCTCTGTGTCTATGCTTAATGCACAAATTGCCTAAACACGCAAGAGAAGTTATACAACATAAGAATACTTTCCCACTAGGTGATTCGAACCCTAGCCAGCACAGAAGCCTTCCATCAACTGGCATAACTGGTACGCCTTTAACCCACTGCACCACAGCTCAGACCCCTAAAAGAGATGGTATCTTCGGAGTATTTAAATCCCCCAAAGATCACCACCTCCCAAGGGCAACTAGAGCATACTGAGGGGCTACTCACGTTCTTTCATCAAATTCCTGTTAATATGGGAGAACTCTGTGTCTATGCTTAATGCACAACTTGCCTAAACACGCAAGAGAAGTTATACAACATTAGAACACTTTCCCACCAGGAGATTCGAACCCTAGCCAGCACAGAAGCCTTCCGCAACTGGCATAACTGGTACGCCTTTAACCCACTGCACCACAGCTCAGACCCCAAAAAGAGATGGTAATTTCGGAGTCTTTAATCCCCCAAAGATCACCACCTCCCAAGGGCAACTAGAGCATAGTGAGGGGCTACTCACGTTCTTTCATCAAATTCCTGTTAATATGGGAGAACTCTGTGTCTATGCTTAATGCACAACTTGCCTAAACACGCAAGAGAAGTTATACAACATTAGAACACTTTTCCACCAGGAGATTCGAACCCTAGCCAGCACAGAATCCTTCCAGCAACTGGCATAACTGGTATGCCTTAAACCCACTGCACCACAGCTCAGACCCCAAAAGGGATGGTAATTTCGGAGTATTTGAATCCCCCAAAGATCACCACCTCCCAAGGGCAACTAGAGCATAGTGAAGGGCTACTCACGTTCTTTCATCAAATTCCTGTTAATATGGGAGAACTCTGTGTCTATGCTTAATGCACAACTTGCCTAAACACGCAAGAGAAGTTATACAACCTTAGAAAACTTTCCCACCAGGAGATTCGAACCCTAGCCAGCACAGAAGCCTTCCAGCAACTGGCATAACTGGTACGCCTTTAGTCCACTGCACCACAGCTCAGAACCCAAAAAGAGATGGTAATTTCGGAGTATTTAAATCCCCCAAAGATCACCACCTCCCAAGGGCAACTAGAGCATAGTGAGGGGCTACTCACGTTCTTTCATCAAATTCCTGTTAATATGGGAGAGCTCTGTGTCTATGCTTAATGCACAACATGCCTAAACACGCAAGGGAAGCTATACAACCTTAGAACACTTTCCCACCAGGAGATTCGAACCAAAGCCAGCACAGTAGCCTTCCAGCAACTGGCATAACTGGTACGCCTTAATCCCACTGCACCACAGCTCAAACCCCTATAAGTGATGGTAATTTCGGAGTATTTGAATTCCCCAAAGATTACCACCTCCCAAGGGCAACTAGAGCATAATGAGGGGCTACTCACGTTCTTTCATCAAATTCCTGTTAATATTGGAGAACTCTGTG
Source organism: Procambarus clarkii (assembly GCF_020424385.1). NCBI lineage: Eukaryota > Metazoa > Arthropoda > Malacostraca > Decapoda > Cambaridae > Procambarus > Procambarus clarkii. The sequence continues at coordinate 102,391 of NW_025573608.1, forward strand.
TCTATGCTTAATGCACAACTTGCCTAAACACACAAGAGAACTTATACAACCTTAGAACACTTTCCCACCAGGAGATTCGAACCCTAGCCAGCACAGAATTCTTCCAGCAACTGGCATAACTGGTACACCTTTAACACACTACACCACTGCTCAGACTTCTAAAAGAGATGGAAATTTCGGAATATTTGAATCCCCCAAAGGTCACCACCTCCCAAGGGCAACTAGAGCATAATGAGGGGCTACTCACGTTCTTTCATCAAATTCCTGTTAATATGGGAGAACTCTGAGTCTATGCTTAATGCCCAACAGGCCTAAACACGCAAGAGAACTTATACAACATTAGAACCCTTTCCCACCACGTGATTCGAACCCTAGCCAGCACAGAAGCTCTCCAGCAACTGGCATAACTAGTATGCCTTAAATACACTGCACCACAGTTCAGACCCCAAAAGGGATGGTAATTTCGGAGTATTTGAATCCCCCAAAGATTACCACCTCCCAAGGGCAACTAGAGCATACTCAGGGGCTACTCACATTCTTTCATCAAATTCGTGATAATATGGGTGAACTCTGCGTCTATGCTTAATGCACAACTTGCCTAAACACGCAAGAGAAGTTATACAACCTTAGAACACTTTCCCACCAGGAGATTCGAACCCTAGCCAGCACAGAAGCCTTCCCGCAACTGGCATAACTGGTACGCCTTTAACCCACTGCACCACAGCTCAGAACCCAAAAAGATATGGTAATTTCGGAGTATTTAAATCCCCCAAAGATCACCACCTCCCAAGGGCAACTAGAGCATAATGAGGGGCTACTCACGTTCTTTCATCAAATTCCTGTTAATATGGGAGAACTCTGTGTCTATGCTTAATGCACAACTTGCCTAAACACGCAAGAGAAGTTATACAACATTAGAACACTTTCCCACCAGGTGATTCGAACCCTAGCCAGCACAGAAGCCTTATAGTAACTCGCATAACTGGTACTCCTTTAACCCAATGCACCACAGCTCAGACCCCTGAAAGAGATGGGAATTTTGGAGTTTTTAAATACCCCAAAAATCACCACTTCCCTAGGGCAACTAGAGCATAGTGAAGGGCTATTCACGTTCTTTCATCAAATTCCTGTTAATTTTGGAGAGCTCTGTGTCTATGCTTAATGCACAACTTGCCTAAACACGCAAGAGAAGTTATACAACATTAGAACACTTTCCCACCAGGTGATTCGAACCCTAGTTAGCACAGAAGCCTTCCAGCAACTGCCATAACTGGTACGCCTTTAACCCACTGCACTACAGCTCAGACCCCAAAATGATATGGTAATTTCGGGGTATTTAAATCCCCCAAAGTTTACCACCACCCAAGGGCAACTAGAGCATATTGAGGGGCTACTCACGTTCTTTCATCAAATTCCTGTGAATATGGGAAAACTCTGTATCTATGCTTAATGCACAACTGGCCAAAACACGCAAGAGAAGTTATACAACATTAGAACACTTTCCCACCAGGAGATTCGAACCCTAGCCAGCACAGAAGCCTTCCAGCAACTGGCATAACAGGTATGCCTTAAATCCACTGCACCACAGATCAGACCCCAAAAGGGAGGGTAATTTCGGAGTATTTGAATCCCCCCAAGGATTACCACCTCCCAAGGGCAACTAGAGCATAATGAGGGGCTACTCACGTTCTTTCATCAAATTCCTGTTAATATGGGAGAACTCTGTGTCTATGCTTAATGCACAATTTGCCAAACACGCAAGAGAAGTTATACAATCTTAGAACACTTTCCCACTAAGAGATTCGACCCCTAGCCAGCACAGAAGCCTTCCCGCAACTGGCATAACTGGTACGCCTTTAACCCACTGCACCACAGCTCAGAACCCAAAAAGATATGGTAATTTCGGAGTATTTAAATCCCGCAAAGATTACCACCTCCCAAGGGCAATTAGAGCATAGTGAAGGGCGACTCACGTTCTTTTATCAAATTCCTGTTAATATTGGAGAGCTCTGTGTCTATGCTTAATGCACAACTTGCCTAAACACGCAAGAGAAGTTATACAAACTTAGAACACTTTTCCACCAGGAGATTCGAACCCTAGCCAGCACAGAAGCCTTCCCGCAACTGGCATAACTTGTACGCCTTTAACTCACTGCACCACAGCTCAGAACCCAAAAAGATATGGTAATTTCGGAGTATTTAAATCCCCCAATGATCACCACCTCCCAAGGGCAACTAGAGCATAATGAGGGGCTACTCACGTTCTTTCATCAAATTCCTGTTAATATGGGAGAACTCTGTGTCTATGCTTAATGCACAACTGGCCAAAACACGCAAGAGAAGTTATACAACATTAGAACACTTTCCCACCAGGTGATTCGAACCCTAGCCAGCACAGAAGCCTTCCAGCAACTGGCATAACTGGTACTCCTTTAACCCACTGTACCACAGCTCAGACCCCTGAAAGAGATGGTAATTTTGGAGTTTTTAAATACCCCAAAAATCACCACCTTCCCAAGGGCAACTAGAGCATAGTGAAGGGCTACTCACGTTCTTTCATCAAATTCCTGTTAATATGGGAGAGCTCTGTGTCTATGCTTAATGCACAACTTGCCTAAACACGCAAGAGAAGTTATACAACCTTAGAACACTTTCCCACCAGGAAATTCGAACCCTAGCTAGCACAGAAGCCTTCCCACAACTGGCATAACTGGTACGCCTTTAACCCACTGCACTACAGCTCAGACCCTAAAAATATATGGTAATTTCGGAGTATTTAAATCCCCAAAAGATCACCACCTCCCAAGGGCAACTAGAGCATAATTATTGGCTACTCACGTTCTTTATTCCAATTCCTGTGAATATGGGAGAATTCTGAGTCTATGCTTAATGCCCAACTGGCCTAAACACGCAAGAGAAGTTATACAACATTAGAACGCTTTCCCACCACGTGATTCGAACCTTAGCCAGCACAGAAGCCTTCCACCAACTGGCATAACTGGTACGCCTTTAACACACTGCACCACAGCTCAGACCCCAAAAAGAGATGGTAATTTCGGAGTCTTTAAATCCCCCAAAGATCACCACCTCCCAAGGGCAACTAGAGCATAGTGAAGGGCTACTCACGTTCTTTCATCAAATTCCTGTTAATATGGGAGAACTCTGTGTCTATGCTTAATGCACAACTTGCCTAAACACGCAAGAGAAGGTATACAACGTTAGAACACTTTTCCACCAGGAGATTCGAACCCTAGCCAGCACAGAAGTATTCCAGCAACTGCATAACTGGTATGCCTTAAATCCAGTGCACCACAGTTCAGACCCCAAAAGGGATGGTAATTTCGGAGCATTTGAATCCCCCAAAGATTACCACCTCCCAAGGGCAACTAGAGCATACTGAGGGGCTTCTCACGTTCTTTCATCAAATTCGTGTTAATATGGGAGAACTCTGTGTCTATGCTTAATGCACAACTTGCCTAAACACGCAAGAGAAGTTATACAACCTTAGAAAACTTTCCCACCAGGAGATTCGAACACTAGCCAGCACAGAAGCCTTCCCGCAACTGGCATAACTGGTACGCCTTAGTCCCCATGCACCACAGCTCAGAACCCAAAAAGAGATGGTAATTTCGGAATATTTAAATCCCACAAAGATTACCACCACCCAAGGGCAACTAGAGCATACTGAGGGGCTACTCACGTTCTTTCATCAAATTCCTGTTAATATGGGAGAGCTCTGTGTCTATGCTTAATGCACAACTTGCCTAAACACGCAAGAGAAGTTATACAACCTTAGAACACTTTCCCACCAGGAGATTCGAACCCTAGCCAGCACAGAAGCCTTCCAGCAACTGGCATAACTGGTACGCCCTTAATCCCACTGCACCACAGCTCAGACCCCTAAAAGAGATGGTAATTTCGGAGTATTTGAATTCCCCAAAGATCACCACCTCCCAAGGGCAACTAGAGCATAGTGAGGGGCTACTCACGTTCTTTCATCAAATTCCTGTTAATATGGGAGAGCTCTGTGTCTATGCTTAATGCACAACTTGCCTAAACACGCAAGAGAAGTTATACAACCTTAGAACACTTTCCCACCAGGAGATTCGAACCCTAGCCAGCACAGAAGCCTTCCAGCAACTGGCATAACTGGTACGCCTTTATCCCACTGCACCACAGCTCAGACCCCTATAAGAGATGGTAATTTCGGAGTATTTGAATTCCCCAAAGATTACCACCTCCCAAGGGCAACTAGAGCATAATGAGGGGCTACTCACGTTCTTTCATCAAATTCCTGTTAATATGGGAGAACTCTGTGTCTATGCTTAATGCACAACTTGCCTAAACACACAAGAGAAGTTATACAACCTTAGAACACTTTCCCACCAGGAGATTCGAACCCTAGCCAGCACAGAATTCTTCCAGCAACTGGCATAACTGGTACACCTTTAACACACTGCACCACAGCTCAGACTTCTAAAAGAGATGGTAATTTCGGAATATTTGAATCCCCCAAAGATCACCACCTCCCAAGGGCAACTAGAGCATAATGAGGGGCTACTCACGTTCTTTCATCAAATTCCTGTTAATATGGGAGAACTCTGAGTCTATGCTTAATGCACAACTGGCCTAAACACGCAAGAGAAGTTATACAACATTAGAACCCTTTCCCACCAGGAGATTCGAACCCTAGCCAGCACAGAAGCCTTCCAGCAACTGGCATAACTGGTATGCCTTTAATACACTGCACCACAGCTCAGACCCCAAAAGAGATGGTAATTTCGGAGTATTTGAATCCCCCAAAGATCACCACCTCCCAAGGGCAACTAGAGCATAATGAGGGGCTACTCACATTCTTTCATCAAATTCCTGTTAATATGGGAGAACTCTGTGTCTATGCTTAATGCACAACTTGCCTAAACACGCAAGAGAAGTTATACAACCTTAGAACACTTTCCCACCAGGAGATTCGAACCCTAGCCAGCACAGAAGCCTTCCCACAACTGGCATAACTGGTACGCCTTTAACCCACTGCACTACAACTCAAACCCCAAAATGATATGGTAATTTCGGGGTATTTAAATCCCCCAAAGATCACCACCTCCCAAAGGCAACTAGAGCAAAATAAGGGGCAACTCACGTTCTTTCATCAAATTCCTGTGAATGTGGGAGAACTCTGAGTCTATGCTTAATGCCCAACTGGCCAAAACACGCAAGAGAAATTATACAACATTAGAACCCTTTCCCACCACGTGATTCGAACCCTAGCCAGCACAGAAGCCTTCCAGCAACTGGCATAACTGGTACGCCTTTAACACACTGCACCACAGCTCAGACCCCAAAAAGAGATGGTAATTTCGGAGTTTTTAAATCCCCCAAAGATCACCACCCCCCAAGAGCAACTAGAGCACAGCGAAGGGCGACTCATATTCTTTCATCAAATTCCTGTTAATATGGGAGAACTCTGTGTCTATGCTTAATGCACAACTTGCCTAAACACGCAAGAGAAGTTATACAAACTTAGAACACTTTCCCACCAGGAGATTCGAACCCTAGCCAGCACAGAAGCCTTCCAGCAACTGGCATAACTGGTACGCCTTTAACACACTGCACCACAGCTCAGACCCCAAAAAGAGATGGTAATTTCGGAGTATTTAAATCCCCCAATGATCACCACCTCCCAAGGGCAACTAGAGCATAATGAGGGGCTACTCACGTTCTTTCATCAAATTCCTGTTAATATGGGAGAACTCTGTGTCTATGCTTAATGCACAATTTGCCAAACACGCAAGAGAAGTTATACAACATTAAAACACTTTCCCACCAGGTGATTCGAACGCTAGCCAGCACAGAAGCCTTATAGCAACTGGCATAACTGGTACTCCTTTAACACACTGCACCACAGCTCAGACCCCAAAAAGAGATGGTAATTTCGGAGTATTTAAATCCCCCAAAGATCACCACCTCCCAAGGGCAACTAGAGCATAGTGAGGGGCTACTCACGTTCTTTCATCAAATTCCTGTTAATATGGGAGAACTCTGTGTCTATGCTTAATGCACAACTGGCCTAAATATGCAAGAGAAGTTATACAACCTTAGAACACTTTCCCATCAGGAGATTCGAACCCTAGCCAGCACAGAAGTCTTCCAGCAACTGGCATAACTGGTACGCCTTTAACCCTCTGCACCACAGCTCAGACCCCAGAAAGAGATGGTAATTTCGGAGTATTTAAATCCCCCAAAGATCACCACCTCCCAAGGGCAATGTTACCTATCGTTCGTTACGGCTCGTGACCCTACAGCAGCCAAGCTTTAGTTACGTCTAGGGATACCACTGCTGCTCTCTAAAGCGGGTCACCAGTATAACCCCATGAATGATAACAGGCTAAGACTTAAAAGTATTTCTCCCTTAGGACTGAAGAATTATACATATAACTTATAATATATATATTCAAAACAGTATAATATAAAAACACAGATGGTAAAGTTAACTTATTCAACAAACCAAAAAAGTATTGTCATTACACTTAATATAACATAATAAAATATGGCACAACAACAAGTGAACAGACTTATCTCCCACATGTTATTCCTTCGAGTCCCTTGCAGCTACTGAACTCTCGCTCTGTCGCTACCCATAATTCTCTCCCGTCTGCCTCATCCAGGATGAGGGATGGAAACTAAAGATTTTTTAATATTTAAAACTAATTGAACAACCACTTGTTCTCAAAACACATAAGAATGCAAATTACATATAATAGTTACTTGCAAAATATATAAGTACAATGCCACCTGTTTAATTACAGAAAATAAACAATTATATATACTAAATAAAAGTGACATCTGGAACTTCCAAACTGAACAGGTCCAGCTTCCCGAATCTAACAGGTATTAGACGTGTGCAAAGCAACCGCGCTCCTGTCCCCACTGACGCTGCCACACCACACGATAATTTACAAAAACACAATGTGTGTACATATACAGGCAATGATATAATGGAACAAAACAAGTTATTTTAAATTTATATACGTATTCAGCTAGGAGTACGTAACACTTCCACCTCCAAGAAAAAAAATGCAATAGATTGAAGATCAATGGCATTTTTTCAAAGTAAAATGTATGACACTTGAGATTTATGGTATTAATTACACCAAACATGTGAAAGTAATAAGAACACATTTCTGGACAAAAATGAAAACACTCCAAATATAGTCTTACAGGAAACTCAGAAATTTCAGTCTTATGACTATGTTCTACATATGTGTCACTGGAGTATGCAAATTTATCTCTCCAAGGTACTATCTCATTTATTTCACTTTGTTGCAGATCATATTTCACACTCCTATCTACAACATTATCATTATTAGCATGAATAGAATTGTCAATAAAGGTAGCTGCTTTCACACAGTTATCATGGCAATTTAGCTTTTCATTTGTTTCTACTATTTCTCTAAGATCAGTCCCATATTTCCATGTGATCCCTTTTCCACATGGTGAATTTTTCCAAGACAGACTCCATTTCCCATTACTCCCCTTTTCTGGAGCTGAACTGCTTACTTGAAGCTGACTGGATGTTGAGTATATTTGGGACTTCTCCTGGGTATGCTCTGACACAGACATCTGCTCTTCATCACTCTTGATCCTCTGTGGAACACATACTCTCGCCCAATGGATACTAAAATTAGAGAAATTAGCATTAAACCTCACAATTATGCATAAAACTTTCCCATTCATAGAACCTTCCGAAACACAAGACACCGACTTAGCAAACCTTTGACCTTCAAACCAAGAAATACAACCCAAGATAAGTGCAAAGACTACCTGATCGAACTGACTCAGATGATCCATAAGGAACACAGAAATCAATTGCCTCATAACTCTGTCATAACGATCAGTGAAAGAAAACAGGCATATGCCTAGGCACCATATCTCAATCAGAACTCCGAAGACAAGTTCACACCCCCTGATGGTGAACTTGAACACAACACACACTTTCATCAACCGTCTAGTCTGCCAAAAGACTAAATAAAACATGCCGAAAACTTTACAACCCTCACCATCACTTCCCAAGTGATTTACGTCTGATGACAACCAATCAACCAAGAGGTTTAAGGGTCTTAACATCTTGAAGATGAACAGCAGATTACCTGGGAAACACCCAAGGACAATCTGAAACCCTTCACAATGATTAACACTAGGTAGGATAACCTTATCCCCCAACTTGAAATACACACCTGGAGCCTCAAACATCTGCTCCCCAGTATGATTTAATCCTTCACCCACAATATGACTCTGAAAGTCAACACCACACTTGAGTGGAACATACACTTTTATCACTCGTGCATCAAAATTAACTGGATCTGAATATAGAGACACTGCTCTAGTATAACTCACCACTTCCTCAGAACTACTGGTTGCACAACCTACTTGAGTAAACTCTCTCTGCTCAACCACAAGGCTTGACAAAGATGTCCCACAGTCCATTACTTCACAAGAAAATGGCTCCTGCAGAATAAAAGTAGATTTCAACATCCTACACACACTCTGACTCAATGTACACAATGAGAAATACTTACTCCACATGGAATAAGAATCACAACTCCGCAACTTAGATCCAAATGATACTTTACCACTCTCAATGATTTTACCAAAATTTCCTCCCATGACTTCTGGAGCTGCTTGGAGTACTGTCTGCTCACAATCAATAATATCACTACCAAGCTGGGTCACATCCTCACAGACAACTGAAGAGGGAGGCTCAATGGGTCTCCATCTACTCAACAGAAGCTGATCCTCTGGCTGCTTTCCCACACTCTCCAAAACTGGATCTACAGTACAGACTGTCTCCTTGCTTCTCTCTGAAATCTTAGGGTCAGTTCTACTCAATGCACATAAATTAAGGGAATCTGAAACGAGCGGGCAAGTAACAGGTAGTTTGACCTCCTCCCCTATTATATCACCTTGACTAGGGTGAGGCGGGGCCTCTACAACAGACTTACTCTCGACAACTGATTCTAAACTTGGAGTGAGCGGGAATACTTCTGCCAACCCGACATCTTGTCCTAAACCATTCACTTGGCTGGAATACAGAGTCGTGGCTTTTAAGTTTCTCTCAACTCCTGGCACAACGTTCGTAGTGAGCGGGCAAGACAATGGTACATGGACATCCTTTCCCAATTTATTGGAATAAAGCAGAGTCATAGTATCAGGCTTACTCTCAACAACTAAATCGGCCACACAGGAATCTGGAACAACCACATCCCACTTCTCCACTGAAGGGGTACTGGTTACTGGAACAAATGCTTGAGTAACAACATCAGAACTGACAACTGGATTTGTATTAGTACTGACATCAGCACAGGTAGAATGGACAAAACCATCTTCTACAACAGGTTGTTCATTCATAGAACTAACTTCAGCACAGGCAGAATAAACATGGTCTGCAACTGGCTGTTTACACAAACGGGGATCAATCTCACCCACAACATGATTTATGGCCACATCATTACCCAATATAACATCCACACCTGGGATGGGCAACTGTGTACTAACACCCACAGTGCATAAACTTGGTGTAATGGTGGATCTGAAATTAATGTCTATTAGAGGTACAGTTTTACATCCTGCAACACTCTGAAGAACAACAAACTTTCCAGTCTCTCTCTGTTCAACATCAGAAAGAATACTGGATGAAATTATGGTTTGGGAAGCACCTGTATCACGAAGAATAACCACTGGCTTCCACTTTCCATTAATACACAAAACTTCACCTGAAGACATATATGGTGAATACTGTTTCACCCAATTGGGGTTTACAGATACATGTTTATTAGTAAGTTTATTTTGCACACCTCTGCAATAAATGAGACCAGTTGGTCGTAACTCAGGGTGCAATATAAAACAGGAATTAATTCCATGGCCTTTTCTCTTACAATGGGAACAGGACCTTACAGTGGACACACTGGTAGAACCAACTGTAGGTTTAGAAATAACCTTATTATTATTTGACATTCCTGACAATAAAGTAGCAGGATTAGGTTTTGTAAGAGAAGAGCTCATGGGAGTAACTGGAGCACTAGGACTGGATGGATTCTGATAAGGAGTTCGGTGAGCATTATAATTTACTCTACGACTAGACTTAGGTGAAGTGGCCGTAAACTGGGCCTTAGTCAACAACTCATGCTCATCCGCGAGCTTTGACAGCTCATAAATGTCTGTTACATTCTTTTGTTCTGCCATAAAAGTAGACAACTTGTCTGGGAGACATGACAATACTTCTTCCATTATAAGAAGATTCTTTAGAGCCTCAAAGTCAATGACTGAAAGTGACTTTAACCATCTGTTGCAAAAATTTGTCTTCTGACGAGTAAAATCTGCTATTGTCTGATCACTTACTCTCCTTAGGTTCCTAAACTTTTGCCTGTGTGCCTCTGGATTTATTTGATATGCATTTAAGATGCTTTTCTTTACAAATTCGTAATCAAAGCTATGAGCGTCAGGTAGGGATGTAAAAACCTCCTGACTACGCCCCTTAAATTGAGACTGCATAATGGCTACCCACTGATCCCTTGGCCAGTTCATACTGACGGCAATTTTATAAAAATGTGCAAAGAAAACCTCAGGATCCTCCTCATTAAACTTGGGTAACTCTATATACTTATTCATCCTGATGGGATTATTATCACTATTTGTTGAAACATTACTAGTATTTCCATGCCCAGCTGCCATACGCTGTGATTCAAGCCTGAAGTTAGTGTCAGCCATTTGTTGTTGAATCTCTAATTGTTGCTTCTTTGTGGCTTCTAGTTGCAACTGTGCCATAACCTCTAACCGCCTAGTCTCGAGCTCCCTCTGCTGAGCTTCAGCCTCTAACTTTTTCTGTTCCTTTTGAGCTTCAAGTTCTAATATTCTCTGTTCTTTTTGAGCATCAAGCTTAGCATATGCTATTTGCGCTTCTAACTCAAGACGCTTTAACGTCATCTGATCACTCGACTCCTCTCTTAACTCTTCTAGAATTTCTTCATCTAACTCTCCATTCTCAACAAAATGTGTCACAATGACTTTCAATATTTGGGCTTTAACCATTCTATTGTTGGCGGTCAAATCCAACTGATTTGCCATTTGTATTAACTCAGTCTTTTTAAGGCTCTGAATCCCTTCAAAGTCTGGGTGAGCCACCAACGATGCAACTTTCTCCTCCATCGTTACTAACACTTGGCACTTGATTCACAACAATAATTAAAAACAATGGCACTGCACTACACTTCACTGTAAAATTGTCACCACACTGAAAATTCGCTTGGCCTCACTGCACAAACAAAATATATAGGATGACTTACCTCAAAATCGTGAAACGTTGTTACTTGACACACAGGAAGGCTTGCTTGGCACATGGAATAGTTCTTAAGAAAAACACACAAGACACTTAACACACTGGTACCTAGGAAGGCAAGGTTAGATTAGCACAGTTAAGTTTAAATGGGAACAATATTTCCCGGCACAGGCCCCCATAACTCTTTGTTACCTATCGTTCGTTACGGCTCGTGACCCTACAGCAGCCAAGCTTTAGTTACGTCTAGGGATACCACTGCTGCTCTCTAAAGCGGGTCACCAGTATAACCCCATGAATGATAACAGGCTAAGACTTAAAAGTATTTCTCCCTTAGGACTGAAGAATTATACATATAACTTATAATATATATATTCAAAACAGTATAATATAAAAACACAGATGGTAAAGTTAACTTATACAACAAACCAAAAAAGTATTGTCATTACACTTAATATAACATAATAAAATATGGCACGACAACAAGTGAACAGACTTATCTCCCACATGTTATTCCTTCGAGTCCCTTGCAGCTACTGAACTCTCGCTCTGTCGCTACCCATAATTCTCTCCCGTCTGCCTCATCCAGGATGAGGGATGGAAACTAAAGATTTTTTAATATTTAAAACTAATTGAACAACCACTTGTTCTCAAAACACATAAGAATGCAAATTACATATAATAGTTACTTGCAAAATATATAAGTACAATGCCACCTGTTTAATTACAGAAAATAAACAATTATATATACTAAATAAAAGTGACATCTGGAACTTCCAAACTGAACAGGTCCAGCTTCCCGAATCTAACAGGTATTAGACGTGTGCAAAGCAACCGCGCTCCTGTCTCCACTGACGCTGCCACACCACACGATAATTTACAAAAACACAATGTGTGTACATATACAGGCAATGATATAATGGAACAAAACAAGTTATTTTAAATTTATATACGTATTCAGCTAGGAGTACGTAACAAGGGGCTACTCACGTTCTTTCATCAAATTCCTTTTAATATGGGAGAACTCTGTGTCTATGCTTAATGCACAACTTGCCTAAACACACAAGTTATACAACCTTAGAACACTTTCCCACCAGGAGATTCGAACCCTAGCCAGCACAGAAGCCTTCCTGCAACTGGCATAACTGGTACACCTTTAACCCACTGCACCACAGCTCAGACCCCTAAAAGCTATGGTAATTTCGGGGTATTTAAATCCCCCAAAGAGCACCACCTCCCAAGAGCAACTTGAGCATAGTGACGGGCTACTCACGTTCTTTCATCAAACTCCTGTTAATATGGAAGAACTCTGTCTATGTTTAATGCACAACTTGCCTAAACACGCAAGAGAAGGTATACAACCTTAGAACACTTTCCCACCAGGAGATTCGAACCCTAGCCAGCAGAGAAGCCTTACAGCAACTGGAATAACTAGTTGGCCTTTAACCCAATGCACACCAGCTCAGACCACTAAAAGAGATGGTAATTTCGGAGTATTGAAATCTCCCAAGAATCACCACCTCCCAAGGGCAACTAGAGCATAGTGAGGGGCTACTCACGTTCTTTCATCAAATTCCTGTAAATATGGGAGAACTCTGTGTCTATGCTTAATGCACAACTTGCCTAAACACGCAAGGGAAGTTATACAACCTTAGAACACTTTCCCACCAGGAGATTCAAACCCTATCCAGCACAGAAGCCTTCCAGCAACTGGCATAACTAGTACGCCTTTAACCCACTGCACAATAGCTCAGACCCCTCAAGGAGATGGTAATTTCGGAGTATATAAATCCCCCAAAGATCAACACCTCCCAAGGGCAACTAGAGCATAGTGAGGGGCTACTCACGTTCTTTCATTAAATTCCTGTGAATATGGGAGAACTCTGTCTATGCTTAATGCACAACTGGCCTAAACATGTAAGAAAATTTATACAACCTTAGAACACTTTTCAACCAGGAGATTTGAACCCTAGCCAGCACAGAAGCCTTCCAGCAACTGACATTATTGGTACGCCTTTAACCCACTACACCTCAGCTCTGACCCCAAAAAGAGATGGTATTTTTGGAGTATTTAAATCCCCCAAAGATCACCACCTCCCACGGGCAACTACAGCATAGTGAGGGGCTACTCACGTTCTTTCATCAAATTCCTGTTAATATGGAAAAACCCTGTGTCTATGCTTAATGCACAACTTGCCTAAACACACAAGAGAAGTTATAAAACCTTAGAACACTTTCCCACCAGGAGATTTGAACCCTAGCCAGCACAGAAGCCTTCCAGCAACTGGCATAACTAGTACGCCTTTAACCCACTGCACCATAGCTCAGACCCCTAAAAGAGATGGTTATTTCGGAGTATTGAAATCCCCCAAAGATCACCACCTCCCAATGGCAACTAGAGCATAGTGAGGGGCTACTCACATTCTTTCATCAAAATCCTGTTAATATGGGAAACCCTGTGTCTATGCTTAATGCACAACTTGCCTAAACACGCAAGAGAAGTTATACAACCTTAGAACACTTTCCCACCAGGAGATTTGAACCCTAGCCAGCTCAAAAGCCTTCCAGCAACTGGCATAACTAGTACGCCTTTAACCCACTGCACCATAGCTCAGACCCCTAAAAGAGATGGTAATTTCGGAGTATTGAAATCCCCCAAAGATCACCACCTCCCTAGGGCAACTAGAGCATAGTGAGGGGCTACTCACGTTCTTTCATCAAAATCCTGTTAATATGGGAGAACTCTGTGTCTATGCTTAATGCACAACTTGCCTAAACACACAAGAGAAGTTATACAACCTTAGAACACTTTCCCACCAGGAGATTCGATCCCTAGCCAGCACAGAAGCCTTCCAGCAACTGGCATAACTAGTACACCTTTAACCCACTGCACACCAGCTCAGACCGCTAAAGGAGATGGTAATTTCAAAGTATTTAAATCCCCCAAAGATCACCACCTCCCAAGGGCAACTAGAGCACAGGGAGGGGCTACTCACGTTCTTTCATCAAATTCCTGTTAATATGGTAGAACTCCGTGTCTATGCTTAATGCACAAGTGGACTAAATATGCAAGAAAAATCATACAACCTTAGAACACCTTCCCATCAGGAGATTTGAACCCTAGCCAGCACAGAAATCCTCCAGCAACTGGCATAACTGGTATGCCTTTCACCCTCTGCACCACAGCTCAGACCCCAGAAAGAGATGGTTATTTCGGAGTATTTAAATCCCCCAAAGATCACCACCTCCCAAGGGACATTGGAGCATAGTGAGGGGCTACTCACATTCTTTCATCAAATTCCTGTTAATATGGGAGAACTCTGTGTCTATGCTTAATGCACAACTAGCCTAAAAACACAAGAGAAGTTATAAAACCCTAGAAAACTTTCCCACCAGGAGATTCGAACCTTAGCCAGCACAGAAGCCTTCCAGCAACTGGCATAACTGGTACGCCTTTAACCCACTGCACCACAGCTCAGACCCCTAAAAGAGATGGTAATTTCGATATATTTAAATCCTCCAAAGATCACCACCTCCCATGGGCAACTAGAGCATAGTGAGGGGCTACTCACGTTCTTTCATCAATCTTCTGTTAATATGGGAGAACTCTGTGTCTATGTTTTATGTACAACTTGCCCAAACACGCAAAAGAAGGTAAACAACCTTAGAACACTTTCCCACCAGGAGATTCGAACCCTAGCCAGCACAGAAGCCTTCCAGCAACTGGAATAACTAGTACACCTTTAACACACTGCACACCAGCTCAGACCACTAAAAGAGATGGTAATTTCTGAGTATTTAAATCCCCCAAAGATCACGACCTCCCAAGAGCAACTAGAGCATAGTGAGGGGCTACTCACGTTCTTTCATAAAAATCCTGTTAATATGGGAGAACTCTGTGTCTATGCTTAATGCACAACTTGCCTAAACACGCAAGGGAAATTATAGAACCTTAGAACACTTTCCCACCAGGAGATTCGAACCCTAGCCAGCACAGAAGCCTTCCAGCAACTGGCATAACTAGTACGCTTTTAACCCACTGCACCATAGATCAGACCCCTCAAAGAGATGGTAATTTCGGAGTATATAAATCCCCCAAAGATCAACACCTCCCAAGGGCAACTAGAGCATAGTGAGGGACTACTAACGTTCTTTCATTAAATTCCTGTGAATATGGGAGAACTCTGTGTCTATGCTTAATGCACAACTGGCCTAAACATGCAAGAAAATTTATACAACCTTAGAACACTTTTCAACCAGGAGATTTGAACCCTAGCCAGCACAGAAGCCTTCCAGCAACTGGCATTATTTTTACGCCTTTAACCCACTACACCTCAGCTCTGACCCCAAAAAGAGATGGTATTTTTGGAGTATTTAAATCCCCCAAAGATCACCACCTCCCAAGGGCAACTACAGCATAGTGAGGGGCTACTCACGTTCTTTCATCAAATTCCTGTTAATATGGGAGAACTCTGTGTCTTTGCTTGATGCACAACTAGCCTAAACAAGCAAGAAAATTTATTCAACTATAGAACACTTTCCCACCAGGAGATTCGAACCTTAGCCAGCACAGAAGCCTTCCAGCAACTGGCATAACTGGTACGCCTTTTACCCACTGCACCATAGCTCAGACCCCTAAAAGAGATGGTAATTTCGGAGTATTTAAATCCCCCAAAGATCACCAACTCCCAAGGGCAACTAGAGCATCTGGAGGGGCTACTCACGTTCTTTCATCAAATTCTTTTTAATATGGGAGAACTCTGTGTCTATGCTTAATGCACAACTTGCGTAAACACGCAAGGGAAACTAAACAACCTTAGAACACTTTCCGACCAGGAGATTCGAACCCTAGCCAGCACAGAAGCCTTCCAGCAACTAGCATAACTAGTACGCCTTTAACCCACTACACCTCAGCTCTGACCCCAAAAAGAGATGGTAATTTCGGAGTATTTAAATCCCCCAAAGATCACCACCTCCCAAGGACAACTAGAGCATAGTGAGGGGCTACTCACATTCTTTCATCAAATTCCTGTTAATATGGGAGAACTCTTAGTCTATGCTTAATGCGCAACTTGCCTAAACACACAAGAGAAGTTATACAACCTTTGAACACTTTCCCTCAAGGAGATTCGAACCCTAGCCAGCACAGAAGCCTTCCAGCAACTGGCATAACTGGTACGCCTTTAACCCACTGCATCACAGCTCAGACCCCTAAAAGAGACGGTAATTTAGGAGAATTTAAATCCTCCAAAGATCACCACCTCCCAAGAGCAACTAGAGCATAGTGAGGGGCTACTCACATTCTTTCATCAAATTCCTGTTAATATGGGAGAACTCTGTGTCTATGCATAGTGCACAACTTGCCTAAACACACAAGAGAAGTTATACAACCTTAGAACATTTTCCCACCAGGAGATTTGAACCCTAGCCCGCACAGAAGCCTTCCAGCAACTGGCATTACTGGTAAGCCTTTAACCCACTACACCTCAGCTCTGACCCCAAAAAGAGATGGTAATTTCGGAGTATTTAAATCCTCCAAAGATCACCACCTCCCAAGGGCAACTACAGCATAATGAGTTGCTACTCACATTCTTTCATCAAATTCCTGTTAATATGGGAGAACTCTGTGTCTTTGCTTAATGCACAACTAGCCTAAACAAGCAAGAGAATTTATAGAACTTTAGAACACTTTCCCACCAGGAGATTAGAACCTTAGCCAGCGCAGAAGCCTTCCAGCAACTGGCATAACTAGTACGCCTTTATCCCACTGCACCTTAGCTCAGACCCCTAAAAGAGATGGTAATTTCGGTGTATTTAAATCCGCCAAAGATCACCACCTCCCATGGGCAACTAGAGCATAGTGAGAGACTACTCACGTTCTTTCAACAAATTCTTGTGAATATGGAAGAACTCTGTGTCTATGCTTAATGCACAACTGGCCTAAACATGCAAGAAAATTTATACAACCTTAGAACACTTTTCAACCAGAAGATTTGAACCCTAGCCAGCACAGAACCCTTCCAGCAACTGGCATTACTGGTACGCCTTTAACCCACTACACCTCAGCTCTGACCCCAAAAAGAGATGGTATTTTTGGAGTATTTAAATCCCCCAAAGATCACCACCTCCCAAGGGCAACTACAGCATAGTGAGAGGCTACTCACGTTCTTTCATCAAATTCCTGTTAATATGGGAGAACTCTGTGTCTTTGCTTGATGCACAACTAGCCTAAACAAGCAAGAGAGATTATACAACCTTAGAACACTTTCCCACCAGGAGATTCGAACCCTAGCCAGCACAGAAGCCTTACAGCAACTGGCATAACTGGTACGCCTTTAACCCACTGCACCACAGCTCAGACCCTTAAAAGAGATGGTAACTTCGGAGTATTTCACCTCCAAAGATCACCATCTCCCAAGGGCAACTAGAGCATAGTGAGGGGCTACTCACGTTCTTTCATCAAATTCCTGTTAATATGGGAGAACTCTGTGTCTATGCTTAATGCACAACTTGCCTAAACACGCAAGAGAGATTATACAACCTTAGAACACTTTCCCACCAAGAGATTCGAACCTTAGCCAGCACAGAAGCCTTCCAGCACCTGGCATAACTGGTACGCCTTTAACCCACTGCACCATAGCTCATACCCCTAAAAGAGATGGTAATTTCGGAGTACTTTAATCCCCCAAGGATCACCACCTCCCAAGGGCAACTAGAGCATGGTGAGGGGCTACTCACGTTCTTTCATCAAATTCCTTTTAATATGGGAGAACTCTGTGTCTATGCTATAAAGGGAGCCGGTCGGCCGAGCGGACAGCACACTGGGTTTGTGATCCTGTGGTCCCGGGTTCGATCCCGGGCGCCGGCGAGAAACAATGGGCAGAGTTTCTTTCACCCTATGCCCCTGTTACCTAGCAGTAAATAGGTACCTGGGTGTTAGTCAGCTGTCACAAACTGCTTCCTGGGGGTGGAGGCCTGGTCAAGGACCGGGCCGCGGGGACACTAAAAATAAGCCCCGAAATCATCTCAAGATAACCAAGATAAGATATGCTTAATGCACAACTTGCGTAAACACGCAAGGGAAACTAAACAACCTTAGAACACTTTCCCACCAGGAGATTCGAACCCTAGCCAGCACAGAAGCCTTACAGCAACTGGCATAACTGGTATGCCTTTAACCCACTGCACCACAGCTCAGACCCCAAAAAGAGATGGTAATTTCGGAGTATTTCACCTCCAAAGATCACCATCTCCCAAGGGCAACTAGAGCATAGTGAGGGGCTACTCACGTTCTTTCATCAAATTCCTGTTAATATGGGAGAACTCTGTGTCTATGCTTAATGCACAACTTGCCTAAACATGCAAGAAAATTTATACAACCTTAGAACACTTTTCAACCAGGAGATTTGAACCCTAGCCAGCACAGAAGCCTTACAGCAACTGGCATAACTGGTACGCCTTTAACCCACTACACCACAGCTCTGACCCAAAAAGAGATGGTATTTTCGGAGTATTTAAACCCCCAAAGATCACCATCTCCCAAGGGCAACTAGAGCATAGTGAGGGGCTACTCACGTTCTTTCATCAAATTCCTGTTAATATGGGAGAACTCTGTGTCTATGCTTAATGCACAACTTGCCTAAACAAGCAAGAGAATTTATACAACTATAGAACACTTTCCCACCAGGAGATTCGAACCTTAGCCAGCACAGAAGCCTTACAGCAACTGGCATAACTGGTACGCCTTTAACCCACTGCACCACAGCTCAGACCCCTAAAAGAGATGGTAATTTCGGAGTATTTCACCCCCAAAGATCACCATCTCCCAAGGGCAACTAGAGCATAGTGAGGGGCTACTCACGTTCTTTCATCAAATTCCTGTTAATATGGGAGAACTCTGTGTCTATGCTTAATGCACAACTTGCCTAAACACGCGAGCGGACAGATTACACAACCTTAGAATCCTTTCCCACCCGGGTTCGATCCCGGGCGCCGGCGAGAAACAATGGGCAGAGTTTCTTTCACCCTATGCCCCTGTTACCTAGCAGTAAATAGGTACCTGGGTGTTAGTCAGCTCCAACGGGCTGCTTCCTGGGCAACTAGGCCTGGTCAAGGACCGGGCCGCGGGGACACTCAAAATAAGCCCCGTTAATCTCAAGATAACCAAGATAAGATATGCTTAATGCACAACTTGCGTAAACACGCAAGGGAAACTAAACAACCTAAGAACACTTTCCCACCAGGAGATTCGAACCCTAGCCAGCACAGAAGCCTTCCAGCAACTGGCATAACTAGTACGCCTTTAACCCACTACACCTCAGCTCTGACTCCAAAAAGAGATGGTAATTTCGGAGTATATAAACCTCCAAAGATCACCATCTCCCAAGGGCAACTAGAGCATAGTGAGGGACTACTCACGTTCTTTCATCAAATTCCTGTTAATATGGGAGAACTCTGTGTCTATGCTTAATGCACAACTTGCCTAAACACGCAAGAGAAATTTATACAACCTTAGAACACTTTCCCACCAGGAGATTTGAACCCTAGCCAGCACAGAAGCCTTACAGCAACTGGCATAACTGGTACGCCTTTAACCCACTGCACCACAGCTCAGACCCTTAAAAGAGATGGTATTTTTGGAGTATTTCACCTCCAAAGATCACCATCTCCCAAGGGCAACTAGAGCATAGTGAGGGGCTACTCACGTTCTTTCATCAAATTCCTGTTAATATGGGAGAACTCTGTGTCTATGCTTAATGCACAACTTGCCTAAACAAGCAAGAAAGATTATACAACCTTAGAACACTTTCCCACCAGGAGATTCGAACCCTAGCCAGCACAGAAGCCTTACAGCAACTGGCATAACTGGTACGCCTTTAACCCACTGCACCACAGCTCAGACCCCTAAAAGAGATGGTAATTTCGGAGTATTTCACCTCCAAAGATCACCATCTCCCAAGGGCAACTAGAGCATAGTGAGGGGCTACTCACGTTCTTTCATCAAATTCCTGTTAATATGGGAGAACTCTGTGTCTATGCTTAATGCACAACTTGCCTAAACACGCAAGAGAAATTATACAACCTTAGAACACTTTCCCACCAGGAGATTCGAACCCTAGCCAGCACAGAAGCCTTACAGCAACTGGCATAACTGGTACGCCTTTAACCCACTGCACCACAGCTCAGCAAAAAGAGATGGTAACTTCGGAGTATTTCACCTCCAAAGATCACCATCTCCCAAGGGCAACTAGAGCATAGTGAGGGGCTACTCACGTTCTTTCATCAAATTCCTGTTAATATGGAGAACTCTGTGTCTATGCTTAATGCACAACTTGCCTAAACACGCAAGAGAGATTATACAACCTTAGAACACTTTCCCACCAGGAGATTCGAACCCTAGCCAGCACAGAAGCCTTACAGCAACTGGCATAACTGGTACGCCTTTAACCCACTGCACCACAGCTCAGACCCTTAAAAGAGATGGTAATTTCGGAGTATTTCACCTCCAAAGATCACCATCTCCCAAGGGCAACTAGAGCATAGTGAGGGGCTACTCACGTTCTTTCATCAAATTCCTGTTAATATGGGAGAACTCTGTGTCTATGCTTAATGCACAACTTGCCTAAACACACAAGAGAGTTATACAACCTTAGAACACTTTCCCACCAGGAGATTCGAACCCTAGCCAGCACAGAAGCCTTACAGCAACTGGCATAACTGGTACGCCTTTAACCCACTGCACCACAGCTCAGACCCCAAAAAGAGATGGTAATTTCGGAGTATTTCATCCTCCAAAGATCACCATCTCCCAAGGGCAACTAGAGCATAGTGAGGGGCTACTCATGTTCTTTCATCAAATTCCTGTTAATATGGGAGAACTCTGTGTCTATGCTTAATGCACAACTTGCCTAAACACGCAAGAGAATTTATACAACCTTAGAACACTTTCCCACCAGGAGATTCGAACCCTAGCCATCACAGAAGCCTTACATCAACTGGCATAACTGGTACGCCTTTAACCCACTGCACCACAGCTCAGACCCTTAAAAGAGATGGTAATTTCGGAGTATTTCACCTCCAAAGATCACCATCTCCTAAGGGCAAATAGAGCATAGTGAGGGGCTACTCACGTTCTTTCATCAAATTCCTGTTAATATGGGAGAACTCTGTATCTATGCTTAATGCACAACTTGCCTAAACACGCAAGAGAGATTATACAACCTTAGAACACTTTCCCACCAGGAGATTCGAACCCTAGCCAGCACAGAAGCCTTACAGCAACTGGCATAACTGGTACGCCTTTAACCCACTGCACCACAGCTCAGACCCTTAAAAGAGATGGTATTTTCGGAGTATTTCACCTCGAAAGATCACCATCTCCCAAGGGAAACTAGAGCATAGTGATAGGCTACTCACGTTCTTTCATCAAATTCCTGTTAATATGGGAGAACTCTGTGTCTATGCTTAATGCACAATTTGCCTAAACACGCAAGAGAGATTATACAACCTTAGAACACTTTCCCACCAGGAGATTCGAACTCTAGCCAGCACAGAAGCCTTACAGCAACTGGCATAACTGGTACACCTTTAACCCACTGCACCACAGCTCAGACCCTTAAAAAGAGATGGTAATTTCGGAGTATTTCACCTCCAAAGATCACCATCTCGTAAGGGCAAATAGAGCATAGTGAGGGTTCTCACGTTCTTTCATCAAATTCCTGTTAATATGGGAGAACTCTGTGTCTATGCTTAATGCACAACTTGCCGGCCGACGCAAGAGACATTATACAACCTTAGAACACTTTCCCACCCGAGATTCGAACCCTAGGCAGCACAGAAGCCTTACAGCAACTGGCATAACTGGTTTCTTTCACCCACTGCACCACAGCTCAGACCTTAAAAGTAGATGGTACCTTCGGAGTATTTCACCTCCAAAGATCTGCATCTCTGGGGGGCAGGCTAGAGCATAGTGACCGGGCCGCGGGGACACTCATCAAATTCCTGTTAATATCAAGAGAACTCTGTGTCTATGCTTAATGCACAACTTGCCTAAACACGCAAGAGAGATTATACAACCTTAGAACACTTTCCCACCAGGAGATTCGAACTCTAGCCAGCACAGAAGCCTTACAGCAACTGGCATAACTGGTACGCCTTTAACCCACTGCACCACAGCTCAGACCCTTAAAAGAGATGGTAATTTCGGAGTATTTCACCTCCAAAGATCACCATCTCCCAAGGGAAACTAGAGAATAGTGAGGGGCTACTCACGTTCTTTCATCAAATTCCTGTTAATATGGGAGAACTCTGTGTCTATGTTTAATGCATAACTTGCCTAAACACACAAGACAGATTATACAACCTTAGAACACTTTCCCACCAGGAGATTCGAACCCTAGCCAGCACAGAAGCCTTACAGCAACTGGCATAACTGGTATGCCTTTAACCCACTGCACCACAGTTCAGACCCTTAAAAAGATATGGTAATTTCGGAGTATTTCACCTCCAAAGATCACCATCTCCTAAGGGCAAATAGAGCATAGTGAGGGGCTACTCACGTTCTTTCATCAAATTCCTGTTAATATGGGAGAACTCTGTATCTATGCTTAATGCACAACTTGCCCAAACACGCAAGAGAGTTTATACAACCTTAGAACACTTTCCCACCAGGAGATTCGAACCCTAGCCAGCACAGAAGCCTTACAGCAACTAGCATAACTGGTACGCCTTTAACCCACTACACCACAGCTCAGACCCTTAAAAGAGATGGTAATTTTGCAGTATTTCACCTCCAAAGATCACTATCTCCCAAGGGCAACTAGAGCATAGTGAAGGGCTACTCACGTTCTTTCATCAAATTCCTGTTAATATGGGAGAACTCTGTGTCTATGCTTAATGCACAACTTGCCTAAACACGCAAGAGAGATTATACAACCTTAGAACACTTTCCCACCAGGAGATTCGAACCCTAGCCAGCACAGAAGCATAACTGGTACGCCTTTAACCCACTGCACCACAGCTCAGACCCTTAAAAGAGATGGTAATTTCGGAGTATTTCACCTCCAAAGATCACCATCTCCCAAGGGCAACTAGAGCATAGTGAGGGGCTACTCACGTTCTTTCATCAAATTCCTGTTAATATGGGAGAACTCTGTGTCTATGCTTAATGCACAACTTGCCTAAACACACAAGAGAGATTATACAACCTTAGAACACTTTCCCACCAGGAGATTCGAACCCTAGCCAGCACAGAAGCCTTACAGCAACTGGCATAACTGGTACGCCTTTAACCCACTGCACCACAGCTCAGACCCTTAAAAGAGATGGTAATTTCGGAGTATTTCACCTCCAAAGATCACCATCTCCCAAGGGCAACTAGAGCATAGTGAGGGGCTACTCACGTTCTTTCATCAAATTCCTGTTAATATGGGAGAACTCTGTGTCTATGCTTAATGCACAACTTGCCTAAACACGCAAGAGAGATTATACAACCTTAGAACACTTTCCCACCAGGAGATTCGAACCCTAGCCAGCACAGAAGCCTTACAGCAACTGGCATAACTGGTACGCCTTTAACCCACTGCACCACAGCTCAGACCCTTAAAAGAGATGGTAACTTCGGAGTATTTCACCTCCAAAGATCACCATCTCCCAAGGGCAACTAGAGCATAGTGAGTGGCTACTCACGTTCTTTCATCAAATTCCTGTTAATATGGGAGAACTCTGTGTCTATGCTTAATGCACAACTTGCCTAAACACGCAAGAGAGATTATACAACCTTAGAACACTTTCCCACCATGAGATTCGAACCCTAGCCAGCACAGAAGCCTTACAGCAACTGGCATAACTGGTACGCCTTTAACCCACTGCACCACAGCTCAGACCCTTAAAAGAGATGGTAATTTCGGAGTATTTCACCTCCAAAGATCACCATCTCCCAAGGGCAACTAGAGCATAGTGAGGGGCTACTCACGTTCTTTCATCAAATTCCTGTTAATATGGGAGAACTCTGTGTCTATGCTTAATGCACAACTTGCCTAAACACGCAAGAGAGATTATACAACCTTAGAACACTTTCCCACCAGGAGATTCGAACCCTAGCCAGCACAGAAGCCTTACAGCAACTGGCATAACTGGTACGCCTTTAACCCACTGCACCACAGCTCAGACCCTTAAAAGAGATGGTAATTTCGGAGTATTTCACCTCCAAAGATCACCATCTCCCAAGGGCAACTAGAGCATAGTGAGGGGCTACTCACGTTCTTTCATCAAATTCCTGTTAATATGGGAGAACTCTGTGTCTATGCTTAATGCACAACTTGCCTAAACACGCAAGAGAGATTATACAACCTTAGAACACTTTCCCACCAGGAGATTCGAACCCTAGCCAGCACAGAAGCCTTACAGCAACTGGCATAACTGGTACGCCTTTAACCCACTGCACCACAGCTCAGACCCTTAAAAGAGATGGTAATTTCGGAGTATTTCACCTCCAAAGATCACCATCTCCCAAGGGCAACTAGAGCATAGTGAGGGGCTACTCACGTTCTTTCATCAAATTCCTGTTAATATGGGAGAACTCTGTGTCTATGCTTAATGCACAACTTGCCTAAACACGCAAGAGAGATTATACAACCTTAGAACACTTTCCCACCAGGAGATTCGAACCCTAGCCAGCACAGAAGCCTTACAGCAACTGGCATAACTGGTACGCCTTTAACCCACTGCACCACAGCTCAGACCCTTAAAAGAGATGGTAATTTCGGAGTATTTCACCTCCAAAGATCACCATCTCCCAAGGGCAACTAGAGCATAGTGAGGGGCTACTCACGTTCTTTCATCAAATTCCTGTTAATATGGGAGAACTCTGTGTCTATGCTTAATGCACAACTTGCCTAAACACGCAAGAGAGATTATACAACCTTAGAACACTTTCCCACCAGGAGATTCGAACCCTAGCCAGCACAGAAGCCTTACAGCAACTGGCATAACTGGTACGCCTTTAACCCACTGCACCACAGCTCAGACCCTTAAAAGAGATGGTAATTTCGGAGTATTTCACCTCCAAAGATCACCATCTCCCAAGGGCAACTAGAGCATAGTGAGGGGCTACTCACGTTCTTTCATCAAATTCCTGTTAATATGGGAGAACTCTGTGTCTATGCTTAATGCACAACTTGCCTAAACACGCAAGAGAGATTATACAACCTTAGAACACTTTCCCACCAGGAGATTCGAACCCTAGCCAGCACAGAAGCCTTACAGCAACTGGCATAACTGGTACGCCTTTAACCCACTGCACCACAGCTCAGACCCTTAAAAGAGATGGTAATTTCGGAGTATTTCACCTCCAAAGATCACCATCTCCCAAGGGCAACTAGAGCATAGTGAGGGGCTACTCACGTTCTTTCATCAAATTCCTGTTAATATGGGAGAACTCTGTGTCTATGCTTAATGCACAACTTGCCTAAACACGCAAGAGAGATTATACAACCTTAGAACACTTTCCCACCAGGAGATTCGAACCCTAGCCAGCACAGAAGCCTTACAGCAACTGGCATAACTGGTACGCCTTTAACCCACTGCACCACAGCTCAGACCCTTAAAAGAGATGGTAATTTCGGAGTATTTCACCTCCAAAGATCACCATCTCCCAAGGGCAACTAGAGCATAGTGAGGGGCTACTCACGTTCTTTCATCAAATTCCTGTTAATATGGGAGAACTCTGTGTCTATGCTTAATGCACAACTTGCCTAAACACGCAAGAGAGATTATACAACCTTAGAACACTTTCCCACCAGGAGATTCGAACCCTAGCCAGCACAGAAGCCTTACAGCAACTGGCATAACTGGTACGCCTTTAACCCACTGCACCACAGCTCAGACCCTTAAAAGAGATGGTAATTTCGGAGTATTTCACCTCCAAAGATCACCATCTCCCAAGGGCAACTAGAGCATAGTGAGGGCTACTCACGTTCTTTCATCAAATTCCTGTTAATATGGGAGAACTCTGTGTCTATGCTTAATGCACAACTTGCCTAAACACGCAAGAGAGATTATACAACCTTAGAACACTTTCCCACCAGGAGATTCGAACCCTAGCCAGCACAGAAGCCTTACAGCAACTGGCATAACTGGTACGCCTTTAACCCACTGCACCACAGCTCAGACCCCTTAAAGAGATGGTAATTTCGGAGTATTTCACCTCCAAAGATCACCATCTCCCAAGGGCAACTAGAGCATAGTGAGGGCTACTCACGTTCTTTCATCAAATTCCTGTTAATATGGGAGAACTCTGTGTCTATGTTTAATGCACAACTTGCCTAAACACGCAAGAGAGATTATACAACCTTAGAACACTTTCCCACCAGGAGATTCGAACCCTAGCCAGCACAGAAGCCTTACAGCAACTGGCATAACTGGTATGCCTTTAACCCACTGCACCACAGCTCAGACCCTTAAAAGAGATGGTAATTTCGGAGTATTTCTCCTCCAAAGATCACCATCTCCCAAGGGCAACTAGAGCATAGTGAGGGGCTACTCACGTTCTTTCATCAAATTCCTGTTAATATGGGAGAACTCTGTGTCTATGCTTAATGCACAACTTGCCTAAACACGCAAGAGAGATTATACAACCTTAGAACACTTTCCCACCAGGAGATTCGAACCCTAGCCAGCACAGAAGCCTTACAGCAACTGGCATAACTGGTACGCCTTTAACCCACTGCACCACAGCTCAGACCCTTAAAAGAGATGGTAATTTCGGAGTATTTCACCTCCAAAGATCACCATCTCCCAAGGGCAACTAGAGCATAGTGAGGGGCTACTCACGTTCTTTCATCAAATTCCTGTTAATATGGGAGAACTCTGTGTCTATGCTTAATGCACAACTTGCCTAAACACGCAAGAGAGATTATACAACCTTAGAACACTTTCCCACCAGGAGATTCGAACCCTAGCCAGCACAGAAGCCTTACAGCAACTGGCATAACTGGTACGCCTTTAACCCACTGCACCACAGCTCAGACCCTTAAAAGAGATGGTAATTTCGGAGTATTTCACCTCCAAAGATCACCACCTCCCAAGGGCAACTAGAGCATAGTGAGGGGCTACTCACGTTCTTTCATCAAATTCCTGTTAATATGGGAGAACTCTGTGTCTATGTTTAATGCACAACTTGCCTAAACACGCAAGAGAGATTATACAACCTTAGAACACTTTCCCACCAGGAGATTCGAACCCTAGCCAGCACAGAAGCCTTACAGCAACTGGCATAACTGGTACGCCTTTAACCCACTGCACCACAGCTCAGACCCTTAAAAGAGATGGTAATTTCGGAGTATTTCACCTCCAAAGATCACCATCTCCCAAGGGCAACTAGAGCATAGTGAGGGGCTACTCACGTTCTTTCATCAAATTCCTGTTAATATGGGAGAACTCTGTGTCTATGCTTAATGCACAACTTGCCTAAACACGCAAGAGAGATTATACAACCTTAGAACACTTTCCCACCAGGAGATTCGAACTCTAGCCAGCACAGAAGCCTTACAGCAACTGGCATAACTGGTACGCCTTTAACCCACTGCACCACAGCTCAGACCCTTCAAAGTGATAGTAATTTCATTGTATTTCACCTCCAAAGATCACCATCTCCCAAGGGAAACTAGAGCATAGTGAGGGGCTACTCACGTTCTTTCATCAAATTCCTGTTAATATGGGAGAACTCTGTGTCTATGCTTAATGCACAACTTGCCTAAACACGCAAGAGAGATTATACAACCTTAGAACACTTTCCCACCAGGAGATTCGAACCCTAGCCAGCACAGAAGCCTTACAGCAACTGGCATAACTGGTACGCCTTTAACCCACTGCACCACAGCTCAGACCCTCAAAAAGAGATGGTAATTTCGGAGTATTTCACCTCGAAAGATCACCATCTCCCAAGGGAAACTAGAGCATAGTGATAGGCTACTCACGTTCTTTCATCAAATTCCTGTTAATATGGGAGAACTCTGTGTCTATGCTTAATGCACAACTTGCCTAAACACGCAAGAGAGATTATACAACCTTAGAACACTTTCCCACCAGGAGATTCGAACTCTAGCCAGCACAGAAGCCTTACAGCAACTGGCATAACTGGTACGCCTTTAACCCACTGCACCACAGCTCAGACCCTTAAAAGAGATGGTAATTTCGGAGTATTTCACCTCCAAAGATCACCATCTCCCAAGGGCAACTAGAGCATAGTGAGGGGCTACTCACGTTCTTTCATCAAATTCCTGTTAATATGGGAGAACTCTGTGTCTATGCTTAATGCACAACTTGCCTAAACACGCAAGAGAGATTATACAACCTTAGAACACTTTCCCACCAGGAGATTCGAACCCTAGCCAGCACAGAAGCCTTACAGCAACTGGCATAACTGGTACGCCTTTAACCCACTGCACCACAGCTCAGACCCCTAAAAGAGATGGTAATTTCGGAGTATTTCACCTCCAAAGATCACCATCTCCCAAGGGCAACTAGAGCATAGTGAGGGCTACTCACGTTCTTTCATCAAATTCCTGTTAATATGGGAGAACTCTGTGTCTATGCTTAATGCACAACTTGCCTAAACACGCAAGAGAGATTATACAACCTTAGAACACTTTCCCACCAGGAGATTCGAACCCTAGCCAGCACAGAAGCCTTACAGCAACTGGCATAACTGGTACGCCTTTAACCCACTGCACCACAGCTCAGACCCTTTAAAGAGATGGTAATTTCGGAGTATTTCACCTCCAAAGATCACCATCTCCCAAGGGCAACTAGAGCATAGTGAGGGCTACTCACGTTCTTTCATCAAATTCCTGTTAATATGGGAGAACTCTGTGTCTATGCTTAATGCACAACTTGCCTAAACACGCAAGAGAGATTATACAACCTTAGAACACTTTCCCACCAGGAGATTTGAACCCTAGCCAGCACAGAAGCCTTACAGCAACTGGCATAACTGGTACGCCTTTAACCCACTGCACCACAGCTCAGACCCTCAAAAAGAGATGGTAATTTCGGAGTATTTCACCTCGAAAGATCACCATCTCCCAAGGGCAACTAGAGCATAGTGAGGGGCTACTCACGTTCTTTCATCAAATTCCTGTTAATATGGTAGAACTCTGTGTCTATGCTTAATGCACAACTTGCCTAAACACGCAAGAGAGATTATACAACCTTAGAACACTTTCCCACCAGGAGATTCGAACCCTAGCCAGCACAGAAGCCTTACAGCAACTGGCATAACTGGTATGCCTTTAACCCACTGCACCACAGCTCAGACCCTTAAAAGAGATGGTAATTCGGAGTATTTCACCTCCAAAGATCACCATCTCCCAAGGGCAACTAGAGCATAGTGAGGGGCTACTCACGTTCTTTCATCAAATTCCTGTTAATATGTTAATATGGGAGAACTCTGTGTCTATGCTTAATGCACAACTTGCCTAAACACACATGAGAGATTATACAACCTTAGAACACTTTCCCACCAGGAGATTCGAACCCTAGCCAGCACAGAAGCCTTACAGCAACTGGCATAACTGGTACGCCTTTAACCCACTGCACCACAGCTCAGACCCTTAAAAGAGATGGTAATTTCGGAGTATTTAAACCTCCAAAGATCACCATCTCCCAAGGGCAACTAGAGCATAGTGAGGGGCTACTCACGTTCTTTCATCAAATTCCTGTTAATATGGGAGAACTCTGTGTCTATGCTTAATGCACAACTTGCCTAAACACGCAAGAGAGATTATACAACCTTAGAACACTTTCCCACCAGGAGATTCGAACCCTAGCCAGCACAGAAGCCTTACAGCAACTGGCATAACTGGTACGCCTTTAACCCACTGCACCACAGCTCAGACCCCTAAAAGAGATGGTAATTTCGGAGTATTTCACCTCCAAAGATCACCATCTCCCAAGGGCAACTAGAGCATAGTGAGGGGCTACTCACGTTCTTTCATCAAATTCCTGTTAATATGGGAGACCTCTGTGTCTATGCTTAATGCACAACTTGCCTAAACACGCAAGAGAGATTATACAACCTTAGAACACTTTCCCACCAGGAGATTCGAACCCTAGCCAGCACAGAAGCCTTACAACAACTGGCATAACTAGTACGCCTTTAACCCACTGCACCACAGCTCAGACCCTAAAAGAGATGGTAATTTCGGAGTATTTCACCTCCAAAGATCACCATCTCCCAAGGGCAACTAGAGCATAGTGAGGGGCTACTCACGTTCTTTCATCAAATTCCTGTTAATATGGGAGAACTCTGTGTCTATGCTTAATGCACAACTTGCCTAAACACGCAAGAGAGATTATACAACCTTAGAACACTTTCCCACCAGGAGATTCGAACCCTAGCCAGCACAGAAGCCTTACAGCAACTGGCATAACTGGTACGCCTTTAACCCACTGCACCACAGCTCAGACCCCTCAAAGAGATGGTAATTTCGGAGTATTTCACCTCCAAAGATCACCATCTCCCAAGGGCAACTAGAGCATAGTGAGGGGCTACTCACGTTCTTTCATCAAATTCCTGTTAATATGGGAGAACTCTGTGTCTATGCTTAATGCACAACTTGCCTAAACACGCAGAGAGATTATACAACCTTAGAACACTTTCCCACCAGGAGATTCGAACCCTAGCCAGCACAGAAGCCTTACAGCAACTGGCATAACTGGTACGCCTTTAACCCACTGCACCACAGCTCAGACCCTTAAAAGAGATGGTAATTTCGGAGTATTTAAACCTCCAAAGATCACCATCTCCCAAGGGCAACTAGAGCATAGTGAGGGGCTACTCACGTTCTTTCATCAAATTCCTGTTAATATGGGAGAACTCTGTGTCTATGCTTAATGCACAACTTGCCTAAACACGCAAGAGAGATTATACAACCTTAGAACACTTTCCCACCAGGAGATTCGAACCCTAGCCAGCACAGAAGCCTTACAGCAACTGGCATAACTGGTACGCCTTTAACCCACTGCACCACAGCTCAGACCCCTTAAAAGAGATGGTAATTTCGGAGTATTTCACCTCCAAAGATCACCATCTCCCAAGGGCAACTAGAGCATAGTGAGGGGCTACTCACATTCTTTCATCAAATTCCTGTTAATATGGGAGAACTCTGTGTCTATGCTTAATGCACAACTTGCCTAAACAGGCAAGAGAGATTATACAACCTTAGAACACTTTCTCACCAGGAGATTCGAACCCCAGCCAGCACAGAAGCCTTACAGCAACTGGCATAACTAGTACGCCGTTATCCCACTGCACCACAGCTCAGACCTTTAAAAGAGATGGTAATTTCGGAGTATTTCACCTCCAAAGATAACCACCTCCCAAGGGCAACTAGAGCATAGTGAGGGGCTACTCACATTCTTTCATCAAATTTCTGTTAATATGGGAGAACTCTGTGTCTATGCTTAATGCACACCTTGCCTAAACACGCAAGAGAGATTGTAAAACCTTAGAACACTTTCCCACCAGGAGATTCGAACCCTAGCCAGCACAGAAGCCTTACAGCAACTGGCATAACTGGTACGCCTTTAAACCACTGCACCACAGCTCAGACCCTTAAAAGAGATGGTAATTTCGGAGTATTTCACCTCCAAAGATCACCATCTCCCAAGGGCAACTAGAGCATAGTGAGGGGCTACTCACGTTCTTTCATCAAATTCCTGTTAATATGGGAGAACTCTGTGTCTATGTTTAATGCACAACTTGCCTAAACACGCAAGAGAGATTATACAACCTTAGAACACTTTCCCACCAGGAGATTCGAACCCTAGCCAGCACAGAAGCCTTACAGCAACTGGCATAACTGGTACGCCTTTAACCCACTGCACCACAGCTCAGACCCTTAAAAGAGATGGTAATTTCGGAGTATTTCATCTCCAAAGATCACCATCTCCCAAGGGCAACTAGAGCATAGTGAGGGGCTACTCACGTTCTTTCATCAAATTCCTGTTAATATGGGAGAACTCTGTGTCTATGCTTAATGCACAACTTGCCTAAACATGCAAGAGAGATTATACAACCTTAGAACACTTTCCCACCAGGAGATTTGAACCCTAGCCAGCACAGAAGCCTTACAGCAACTGGCATAACTGGTACGCCTTTAACCCACTGCACCACAGCTCAGACCCCAAAAAGAGATGGTAATTTCGGAGTATTTAACCTCCAAAGATCACCATCTCCCAAGGGAAACTAGAGCATAGTGAGGGGCTACTCACGTTCTTTCATCAAATTGCTGTTAATATGGGAGAACTCTGTATCTATGCTTAATGCACAACTTGCCTAAATACGCAAGAGAGTTTATACAACCTTAGAACACTTTCCCACCAGGAGATTCGAACCCTAGGCAGCACAGTAGCCTTACAGCAACTAGCATAACTGGTACGCCTTTAACCCACTGCACCACAGCTCAGACCCTTAAAAGAGATGGTAATTTCGGAGTATTTAAATCCCCCTAAGATCACCACCTCCCAAGTACAACTAGAGCATAGTGAGGGGCTACTCACGTTCTTTCATCAAATTCCTGTTAATATGGGAGAACTCTGTGTCCTGCTTAGTGCACAACTTGCCTAAGGTAGCAAGAGCTTTATCACAACCTTAGAACACTTTCCCTCCAGGAGATTCGAACCTTAGCCAGCACAGAAGCCTTCCAGCAACTGGCGTAACTGGTACGCCTTTAACCCACTGCACCAGAGCTCAGACCCCTAAAAGAGATGGTACGCTTCGGAGTATTTAAACCTTGTGCCAAGGATCACCACCTCCCAAGGGCAACTACATCCCGTTCTCACACAAGACAGCACATATATGACTTAATGCTTAAAGTCAATATGTTGAATATGAATTAGTAAATATGTGATATATTCCCAGTTACCTTTTTTACCAAGGCCCAAACTCTTCCTCACGTACCAATTTACGTGTCACAGTACCCGTCCGTCAACGTAGATAGCAGAATATTCGTGATTGGTTCAATTATAAGGAAAATTGTAGTTTTCAGGTCCCACATGGGTTGTGAAATTTACCTACTGTTGTCCATGCTCTTATAATATTACAGATCAGCTATATCCTATTGAAGGCTCGTAGTTTTGTTTTGAGAAATATTAGTTGTTCTTAGTAAATTATAATAAGCACTATAAATTATTACATAGAATAACAGTGCTTCACCAATCAATATTTTATACCATAGTTTGACTTTAAAAATCTTTAAAGAATGTTTTGTAGGAACGCTAACAGAAAACGATGTTACATTTGAATGTCTATGGGGTAAACTACTGCAAACAGGACGGTATGGTGTCTACTATACCAACTATAGCTAGGATGGGTATATTGTCACCTACCGCCTGTTAGGTGGGAAAGGGGTCCAATACCACCCACAGGATGGGTATGAGGGTCACATCCACCCACAGGATGAGTATGGGGATCACATCCACCCACAGGAAGGGTATGGGGTCCAATACCACCCACAGGATGAGTATGGCGTCCACTATCACCCACAGGATGGGTATGGGGCTCCAACCACCCATAGAATGGGTATGGGGCTCCAATAACAATGTGCTTTAATATACTTACTTATCTTTCTCATCTCATTTTTCTCTTGTAATGTATCTTTATCATTTATCAATTCTGATTGAAATTACCTACTTAAAATTATCTGCTAGATTAAGGACCTGCCCGAAACGCTGCGCGTACTAGTGGCTTTACAAGAATGTAAATACTGTACTATCCAATGTATTCTCACAAACCCAATGTACCTTCTTGTATATATATAAATAAATAAATAAATAAATAAATAAATAACACCCATTGGATGTGTATGGCGTCCATTGCCGCCCACAGGATGAGTATAGGGTCCAGTATCGCCCACAGGATTAGTATGCTTAACGCTTATGCACTTATTAGTATGCTTAACTCGATTCATACAGCTCTTGATAAAAATGAGTTCCCTGTTGGGTTATATGTGGACCTGCGTAAAGCTTTTGATACTGTCAACCACCAAAACCTTCTTCTTAAATTACATCATTATGGAGTCAGAGGACACTCCCTACAATACCTCAAATCCTACCTTACTGACAGGCTCCAATATGTTTCTGTGAATAATACAATTTCTCCCACCCTACCCATCAACATTGGTGTTCGTCAGGGCAGCATACTTGGCCCTCTCCTCTTTCTCATGTACATTAATGACCTTCCAGATGCCTCCCAACACCTCAAACCAATTCTATTTGCTGACGACACAACCTTCATTTACTCCAGTCCTGACCCCCTTGCTCTAAATGCCACAGTAAATACTGAGCTAAATAAAGTCCATCTTTGGCTAACTGCCAACAAACTCACCCTTAACATTGACAAAACTTTCTATATTCTGTTTGGCAATAAATCCTCTAATCAAATAAATCTCAAAATAAACAATACCCAAATTTGTAACAAATTAGATGGCAAATTCCTTGGCATTCTCATTGACCACAAGCTGAATTTCCAGGGACACATTCTCAATATATCAAAAAAAGTTTCAAAAACTGTGGGTATTCTTTCTAAGATCAGATATTATGTACCACGCCCTGCCCTGGTGACTCTCTATTACTCCCTTATCTATCCATATCTCAACTATGGTATTTGTGCTTGGGGCTCTACTACCCAAAATCACTTACGTCCTCTAATTACTCAACACAAAGCTGCTATTAGGACAATATCCAACTCTGGCCCCAGACATCACTCGGTACCCCAACTCAAATATCTGAATATGTTAGACATTAAGTCACTGCACATTCTCTCATGTGTATTATACATATATAAAACGCTAAACTATAATGCCAATCCTGATCTCAAAAGCTTCATAGAAGGTTGTAACAGATCCCATGAGCACCACACCAGAAATAAATACAGTTTTGATATTCCTAGAGTACGACTTAATCAAACTAGAAATGCTCTACAAATCAAGGGGCCCAGAATGTGGAATAACCTTCCCAATCATGTTAAAGACTGTACCTCTCTCAACCAGTTTAAGTTAAAAACGAAGCTATACCTAATAAATTCCCTGTAACCTACCTTACCCTTCTATTGTCAACCAATGTCTGGTTTTTTTTTTAAAGAGCGCTGTTTGTCGACATAATTGTATTTGTTCTGCTTTTTCATCTATGTTTTCATTTCTTGTTTTCATTCTACTCATTATGCTCAATTAGTATTAAGCTTGTCATTTAAGTTTATCATGCCCGAAACGCTTTGCGTAATAGTGGCTTTAGGCATTGTATGTACTAGCTCTACCTATAAGTCAACCAATCTTTGTAAAAATTTATTGTATGTATGTACCTTACCTAAATAAACATTTTATATTATTTTATTTTATTTTTTATTTTTATATAGGGTCCACTGCCGCCCACAGGGTCGGTAGTGGGTCCACTACCGCCCACAGGGTTGGTAGGGGGTCAACTGCCGCCCACAGGGTCGGTAGGGGATTCACTACCGCCCACAGGGTCGGTATGGGGTCCACTGCCACCCACAGGGTCGGTATGGGGTCCACGACCGCCCACAAGGTCAGTAGGGCATCAACTACCGTCCAAGGGTCGGTAGGGGTCCACTACCACCCACAGGGTTGGTAGGGGGTCCACTGCCGCCCACAGGGTCGGTAGGGGGTCCACTACCGTCCACAGGGTCGATATGGGGTCCACAGGGTCGGTAGGGGGTCCACTACCGCCCACAGGGTCGGTAGGGCGTCCACTACCGTCCACAGGGTCGGTAGGGGTCCACTACCGCCCACAGGGTTGGAATGGTAGGGGGTCCACAGCCGCCCACAGGGTCGGTAGGGGGTCCACTACCGCCCACAGGGTCGCTATGAAGTCAACTACCGCCCATAGTGTTTGCAAAGTGTCCACTACCGCCCATAGTGTTTGTATAGTGTCCACTACCGCTCATAGTGTTATTATGGGGTCCACTACCCCTCATAGTGTCGGTATGGGGGTACATTACTACCCAAAGGGTGTGACTGGGGTCTATTTTTGTCTGTATAGCAGAGGTGGCAATACTGCTTTTCCAATCCCATTTGTTGTTCAACGTAAAATATTTGTTGCTCGACTTGCAACAATTTATATATATATATATATATATATATATATATATATATATATATATATATATATATATATATATATATATATATATATGTCGTACCTAGTAGCCAGAACGCACTTCTCGGCCTACTATGCAAGGCCCGATTTGCCTAATAAGCCAAGTTTTCCTGAATTAATATATTTTCTCTAATTTTTTTCTTATGAAATGATAAAGCTACTCATTTCATTATGAATGAGGTCAATTTTTTTTTATTGGAGTTAAAATTAACGTAGATATATGACCGAACCTAACCAACCCTACCTAACCTAACCTAACCTATCTTTATAGGTTAGGTTAGGTTAGGTAGCCGAAAAAGCTAGGTTAGGTTAGGTTAGGTAGGTTAGGTAGTCGAAAAACAATTAATTCATTAAAACTTGGCTTATTAGGCAAATCGGGCTTTGCATAGTAGGCCGAGAAGTGCGTTCTGGCTACTAGGTACGACATATATATATATACATATATATATATATGTCGTACCTAATAGCCAGAACGCACTTCTCTGCCTACTATGCAAGGCCCGATTTGCCTAATAAGCCAAGTTTTCATGAATTAATTGTTTTTCGACTACCTAACCTACCTAACCTAACCTAACCTATCTTTTTCGGCTACCTAACCTAACCTAACCTATAAAGATAGGTTAGGTTAGGTTAGGTAGGGTTGGTTAGGTTTGGTCATATATCTACGTTAATTTTACCTCCAATAAAAAAAATTGACCTCATACATAATGAAATGGGCAGCTTTATCATTTCATAAGAAAATAATTAGAGAAAATATAATAATTCAGGAAAACTTGGCTTATTAGGCAAATCGGGCCTTGCATAGTAGGCTGAGAAGTGCGTTCTGGCTACTAGGTACGACATATATATATATATATATATATATATATATATATATATATATATATATATATATATATATATATATATATGTATATAGTATTATACCTTTGCACTACATAGTGAATGCAAGTCAATGTATATTTATATATTTATTTATTTATTTATATACAAGAAGGTACATTGGGTTAGAGAGAATACATAGCATAGTATTTACAATCTTGTAAAGCCACTAGTACGCGCAGGGTTTCGGGCAGGTCCTTAATCTAACAGATAATTTTAAGTAGGTAAATTCTAGCAGAATTAATAAAATGATAACAGATACATTGCAAGAAAAAAAATGAGATGAGAGAGAATAGTAAGTATATTAAAGCACATTGGTTTATTAAAGCTCTGGTTGATTACATTGTCAACTTCATTGGTAATTCAAACAAGATTAACAGACACCGTACAGCAGATTGATAGCACATATAAGAAGACAGCAATGATCACGCTGGTAAAGATGTTTGGATTGGGTACATAAAGATAGGGAGATTGGGTAGCAATAGATACAGTGCAATTTTAAAGCAACAAGGTAAAAAAAGCTATTCAGATGAGATTAGGTACTTTTTAGTTTTGTTTTTGAATGACGCAAAAGTTGGACAGCTTTTCAATTCATTAGGGAGTGAGTTCCATAGACGGGGTCCGTTTATTTGCATAGAGTGTTTACACAGATTATGTTTGACTCTGGGGATATCAAGGAGATATTTATTTCTGGTGTGGTGATAATGGGACCAATTACATCTGTCCAAGGAAAGTTTCAAAGCAGGATTTGCGTTTAAGAACAGGGTTTTGTAAATGTAATTGACACAAGAAAATTTGTGGAGTGAGATTATGTTTAGCATGTTAAGGGAGTTAAACAAGGGGGCTGAGTGTTGTCTGAAAGTTAAATTTGTTATTATTTTGATAGAAGATTTTTGCTCGATGATGATGGACTTGAGGTGGTTTGCAGTGGTTGAACCCCATGCACAGATACCATAATTAAGATAGGGATAGATTAGTGCACAATATAGAGAGATGAGAGCAGAGTTAGGTACATAATATCTGATTTTGGAGAGTATCCCAACTGTTTTAGAGACTTTCTTAGTTATGTGTTGTATGTGGGTGTTGTCTCTTGTCTAGGAATAGGCCTAGAAACTTTCCATCATTTTTATTGCTAATGTTTACATTATCTATCTGAAGCTGAATTGCATTTGTAGATGCTTCCAAATAAAATGTAGTAGGTCTTTTCTATGTTAAGTGTTAGTTTATTGGTTGACATCCATAAGTGGACTTTTTTTAGTTCATTATTAACAACATCATTTAGTGTATGTGGGTTGGGGTTAGAGTAGATGAGGGTAGTGTTGTTCCGAACCATAATGGAAACTGGCCCAACTATGGGATGGGTTAACCCAAGTATCGCGTTTCCAAAAGGGTCGCCCATGCTGGAAAAGACTAACGCCGAAAGAATATTGTTGAAAACATCTCGATGACTTATTAAACCAAAATTATTTATTAGTCAGAAGAAAGACAAAAACGCGATCTATATGTAAAACTTCTACCAGACAAATATTTTAAGTAAAACTGATGATATTTGTAGTTTTATAAAAGGGGCAGTTTTCATCGCTCGTCGAGCTCGAAAACTTCAGCATTTATTTATTTATGCATATACAAGAAGGTACATTGGGAATGTGAGGATACATAATATGGTAATTACAGTCTTGTAAAGCCACTAGTACGCGAAGCGTTTCGGGCAGGAAATCTCAGAACCATGCCTATTTCACGCAGATTCCTTAATAAACGTAAGAGTTTTATGTCACAAGATAGATATAATTATAAGCTTCATTCTAAATACCTTACCATGGGCATATTTAGATTTAAAGCGAAGATACGTGTACTTTTATAATAGCCGAGCTCCGACCCCGGACAGATTGATCGACCGAGCAACTCTCTCTCAGAACAATGTTTATTTCACGTGTATTCGTTTATAAACATATATGTTTTATATGTCTCAAGAAAGGCAGACATATAAGCTTCACTTTAAACACTTTACCATAGACATATTTAAAGTTCTAATGAAGATACATGTATTTTAAAAATTATGGAGCTCCCACCCCGTACAGACTGAACGACAGAGCAACTCTCTCAGATCAATGTTTATTTCACGTAAATTCGTTAATAAACACAAATGTTTTATATGTCTTAAGCAAGATAGAAATAAGAGCTTCATTTTATATACATTACAATTGACATATTTATAGCTCAAGTGAAGATACATATGTTTTTATTGTAGCGCTCAGTAGCTTGTCGGGCATGGAGTGCAGACGCCTACGCACTTGCCGATATATTGTATAATTAACAAAGATACACTAATAAAGCCTAAAATCTTATATGCCTCCTGAAAGACCGAGATATGAACATTATTATGATTGCACCAAATGAAATATATCATGTTCGAGAACAAAGATATATCAATTTTAAATTAAGTTTCGACTTTTGCTCGGGCGAGAGAGATGGGGCGACTCTCGCCCCATCTATTGGAGATTCTGTCCACTAAAGACCCAAAGCTACTCAAACCCTCCTAGCATTATTTAAGTAATGATGTAATATGGTATATTTACTCACTATAATGTGGCTGCTGAATGCATAACATGAGAAAACATATATTTACTCCAAACTAATATAATTTCATTATGAAATAAGTAGCATCAAAGGACGTCGACGGTCCAAGCGTCAATGTTGTGGAGCGACTTATCCAAGATATATCGTTGTTTGGAAAGTGTTTGTTGGCATATCCAGTTGTCGCACTTCTCTGCACAAATTATCACAAATAACATAACTAGCCAGAAAACAGTTAACATTTATTAAAAAATATATGTTTGGAAGTTAAATCAACTTCATAGGACAATAGTTTTGTTATATATACTCGTTATTCGTTGACATGCGTTCGCTACTTAAACTACCATGTACTGTACTTATGTAAAATCTCCCATGTCTCTTCGCTCATCTCACCGAACCATACAGGCTCTGTGATATATTGTTAAATTAATTGAGATTCACAAATAAAGCTTATAATTGTATATGTTATCAAAAAGGCAGAGCTTAGTTTAGTTCATTTATTATGCACCCCATACCCATCCTATGAGCGATAGTGGAGTGTTACAGAGGCACACAATGGGCTCAGGGACTGAGCCCCACAATTCAAATAGCCAAGCAGGTTATAATCTTGATAAGGTAGTTACAAAAGTCAATGCACATTGTCACATCAACAATGGGCTCGAGACCGACCACAAGTACAGTTTATAATTTAAGCAACTGACATATATGGAGGGCTAGTGTCACAATTGATATGTTTATCCTACACATAACCCCCTCTCCCCTATCCAATGGGCAGCGGTGGATAGGTTACAATCAAGTCGTTTTTTGCGTTTTATTCAGAGATTAGATCTTATTGGGTGAGGAAAGATATTCATATTTTAAAGAAGGCTTCTTGGCTGATGCTCTCCATTGATGGAAAATATACAACCTTTTGAAAATCAATGTTAGTTTGATCTAGATATTGTAATTAACGAAAGTATTTATGACATTGGAAAGGTAGAAATATAGGCTACATTTAAAATCCTTTGTCATAAATATAACTGAAGTGAAAATGAAGATATATGCGTTTTGATAGTTACTTGATGGTTAGCTCTGAGAGTGTGAAGCCCTGCACACCAGCCAATAAATTGTATAATTAGTTTCCATATATTTTAATTAATCTTAAAAATCTATATGTCCGAAGAAATGAAGATGTAGCCGTTAATGTGACAACATTTAAAAATATATATCTCTTAAGTTAAATAAATAATACCACCTTATCGCCGGTGTCCGGACACATGAAAACTACCTAGGTATCAGTATCCAGCCAGGCGGGGATCACAGGCTGCACATTACTTATAAATTATGTAATGCACTACTTGTGGTCGATTTCGAACCCATTTATGATGTGACCACTTATAGTGAATTTTGTAACTAGCTCATCAAGATTGTAACTTGCTTAGCTAAATGAATTGTGGGGTTCGGTCCATTTATTTTCTTTCTTTATTATGCACCCCATAATACCCATCCCGTGGGCAGTGGTGTAAAGGGTTACAGAGGCACATAATCGGTTCAGGAACTGAACCCTCTAGTTCGTTTAGCTAAGCAAATAACAATCTTTTGACGCTAGTTACAAAATTATTAATGTACACATACATGTACATATCCATACGTATACATACACATACATATTTAATCACCTACACAAATACACACATCAGTAATTTTTGTGTTACAAGTGATCAGCAAGTGGCTCACAACAGTCACTATACAAGGCACTTTACATTTTTGAGGAGTCGCACAGTTACTAGTCTTGCTCCACACCCACCCAACTCAGTAGTTTGCTTGAGTTCTTTTAATTATCTTAGATATCATTGAAGAGAACCTCGTAGGTACTATACTGTATATATACTGGTAAGAAGTATAATAATCCTGAGAAATCGTGTAAATTATGTTGTACGAGTGCTTCCAGTTAAGTAACATAGTTCATTTGTGTGCGCGTGCTTGAAGAGGAAACGTCATCCACCCTCACCCACCCCCATTGTAAATATTTGTAGCTTTCAGACCATACGACCGCGGTTTA
Source organism: Procambarus clarkii (assembly GCF_020424385.1). Taxonomy (NCBI): domain Eukaryota; kingdom Metazoa; phylum Arthropoda; class Malacostraca; order Decapoda; family Cambaridae; genus Procambarus; species Procambarus clarkii. Next base: position 144,390 of record NW_025573608.1, read on the forward strand.
CCCTCGCCGCGGTCGAGGGTAAGAACACTGGACTGGATGTATACCCAGTAGTACTAGTAAACATTAGCAATAACAATTATGGAAAGCTCCTTCACTTATACATAGACAAGAGACTGAACTTCAGCACCCACATACAACACATAAGGG